>JAIPRM010009747.1:0-14441 GCA_025469315.1 Stegophylla sp. TES_Ste_2020 | reverse complement strand
TTAGGCGATAAATATATGAAAGATATAAAATACGAAAATTACATTATTCTTTTGCATTAGGTAGGTATACGCAATGTACACATATATACAGATTACACTATTACAGATAGACGATAAAATATTGATAAACGATAAAATAAAAATTGAACTTATATTAATACCGTCTAAAACTAGTCGGGACGGAATTCAGACATAGACGGAATTCGGCAATTGCCTCCAAAAGATTTCTAGATTCTTACATTATTCAATAATTTCATTTTAAAAGTTTCAAAAATTTTAAATCAAAAGTAAGTCAAAAACCGGGATTAATATGGGACAGACTTGAACTTCTGGGATAAAAAGCGTCCTGAGAGAAGTTTGTTAGGACAACAGGACACAGAGCCGAAATAAAGGACAATCCTGCATAAAACAGGACGTATGGTCACCCTAGTATAATAACCGAAAATATTGAATTTTCAAAACAAAATAAAATAATTAGAAAACTATTGTTGCACGTGGATTTTAATTCACACCGTCGTATTCAACGTCGAAAAATACATAAGATGGCGAAATAACATTACCTACCAACCTTTTAGGTGTTAATTACAAATATTATAATAATTTGTCCGTACTTTCTCCGATTTTTTTTTTCAATCAAACCCTTGTAAAATGTTTGATTCTTTGTTCGCTCAAAATTTTATTACACCAAAATATTTGCAATGAAATTCTCTATTTAAGCACCAAATTTCAAAACAATCAGTTCGGCCAATTTTCTTATATGTACGTTAAAGTGCGTAATTTTAGGTAAAACTAACGACTTTCGTCGAAATTCTAACTTCAAACGGGTATAAAATTTAAAGTTGAATAACGATTTTTGAGATTTTTCAGGTCAATTACACACATATGTCAGTGAGATCATATTAAATTTTCAAGTCTTAATATCAAAAATTGTATTACAAAAAAACTAACAATAAACGAGAAATTTCAGAAAATTTCAAAATGCTTTACTTAACTCAAAATTGATCAAAACTTTTTGAAATTTTTGTGAAATATTTTCGTAACCATTTTTAGTACTTGGTGAAAGTTTTTGAGTTTCTAGTTTTATTATTTTTTAAGTTATGTTATAAAGCAGTTTTCAAATTTACAAAAATTCCGGCGATTGGAAATTTTTCCGTTTTTTGTCAATTTTTTGACAGTTTTTTTGCGTTTTTGAAAAAAATTTTGAGAAATTTGAAAAATGACCTCTGTAAAGTACCATCTAGGTTCGATTTTGGATCTATAAAGTTATTGGTCGAAACTTTTGGATAAGTATTCCTATACGAAAAAGTGTTCACAGTGGAAGAAAAAATAATAATCATTATTATAAAAACATAAGCTTCTTCACTTCGTTAAAAATTACGATATATAACCATGAACTGTCTTTCGATAAACTTTGATAAAGTGTATATATTTATACATAGAAAAATCTTTGGACATCCCCATTACTTTTATTTATGCTTATTTAATGCATAAATCATTGCATCGTCTGTTGAATTTTCTATTAATGATTAGTTCATTAATTAGATTTTGAGCCAAAATAAAATTTTTTGGGTTAAAAGTAAACTGACATCAATTAACTTTGATAAAAATCAAATGAAATGCGTTTGCATATTATAAAAAATTATTCCTACATAATAAAAAAAAAAAAAATTATTTGTAATAACACTTAAAAACGAATGACGAAAGCTGTTCCCCCTCCCCATAAATACGTCATTAACTGCCCCTAGTGTAACAACGACCACATAAAAATTAAAATCCAGTCTTTTCTGGACGTCACTCGATTCGTTTCTATTGCGTAGGAATAACAAACAACGTTACAGCGTTGATATCGTAACAATTTTCTATTAAATTAGCATTTCAAAGGAGATGATTATTCGACAAAAGCTTACCAGACGACACGTAAAATGTGCAAGTGATTAAGTGATAATTAGAGAGACGTACAGAAATAGACACCCGCACAGAGGGCTACGGTGAAATTGAATTATCCCCTCGTATTAATATTTGTGTTTGTATGACATAGTATTATGTATGAATATTTATCCTCGTACAGTTCGGATAATCCTATTAAATTATGCTCTATCATTAGTGTACGACTCGATGCTGAGCCTAAGAATAATATTCTAAATCTATTCAAAATTCATAATAAAATTACTAATGCTATATACCGTGTGTAATATTAAATCAGAGTTGAACATTTTCGCGCGCTCTCCGGGTGTAAATAAAATAACAATTAACAAAGAACACAATTTATAATAAATTCATATTCATCATCAAAATATTATGCTTTAACTCGAGCTTTTCTCTGATTTTAACTACTCGCTACGTTTTATTAGTATTATTTGTCTTTCGTTTTGTCGCAGTAATTTGACGTATAGCTTGTACATACAAGCATGAAGCAGAAACGAATTAAATGAAAAAAACTTTATAAAAGTTTAAATTTATTGTTAATTTTTTTTTTTTGTTTTTTTAATAGAAATGTGCCCGAAGTGAAATTAATGAATGCGTAATTCGTAGCTTCCTGTGATTATAATATTTCAAATCCATCATTTGAGTTTGATAAAATATTTATTATTACTATGCTTTTCTACGAATAAAAAAATTAAGGAAATCAATTAAATTGATTTTCAAACAATCGCAGCTAATCGTATTTGCTATAATATATACAGAAAAGTCGAGATTATTTAAAATAATTATTATGAAATCGTCATTTCGTACCTTGAAATTTACATTTCAATTAATATTTCCTCAGCAAATATTTTTTCAAATGGAATATCAATTATTGAATTATTACTAAAGAAAAAAAAAAACCATTAAATTAATATTATTTCTACGAAAGATATGAAGTAAAAACTTGAAAACTGTTAATTAATTAGTATAAAGAAGCTGTACATAATTATGTATAAATCGATACAATTCGATGATAAATCTTAAGGTAAAAGATTGTTGACACTTTCAGATTTTAAACAACATTAATCATGGAAAAATTTATAGGTGACATTATAGTCCATGACAATTTAATTATTCGAAATCTATATTATATACGTCGATACTTAGTGAATATTTTGAGCCACCAGTTATTTTAGATGTTACAACTAAATAACTAAAATCGATTTCATAAAAACCTTTTTTGTATAGTTATGGCATATTTTGCCGTGTTTACGTGTTTCAATGTTCGAAAAAACATATTCAATTTTACTAGAGTGATTCCAAAAAAAAAAAGCCACATTATTTTAAAACCATTAGATATTTTGCTACTTTCAGAAATTAAATTATGAATTCAATAGATGCGACATGTATACTTCGTTAATTGATTCTATTAATTAAAAGTTACTTCAGAAAGTATTTACGAAAAATTCTTAATATTTTAAATTTCACAACCTCCCTATGTTTTGACTTAAACTTCACTCACGAATAAAAATATCGTTTAGCGTTATTTTTATTACTATTGTTTATCATAAAAGAACAATGGATTTTCAGACAATATATTTTATCAATGAAGTGTAATAGTAAACGACAATAAATTACGGGAAAAAGAAGACGATGAAAGGGAAGATAATACGCTGCAGTGACGAGACATTAAACGTCAAAAGTGAAGTTGCAGAAAAATTATTGCCTTATATGTATTTTATTCGCACAGCAATTTTACATTAAGTTTACATTGAAAAATATTCCATTAAAAACCAAAACGTATTTGAGACGTCCCAAGTTGTTCATAAATTCAGTGGTAAAATATGTCTCGGAAAACTTTATTTTTATGGAAATTTAAAACCGTGCCAAAAATGTGTACAAAATAATAATAATAAAAAAAAAAAAAAAACCGTTTACTTTACGTTTTTATTGAAAACGTTATAAAGTCATACGCTATTACTGATATCAATTAACTTTGCTTATAAACATACTTTTCAAACGAACAGAGTGAAACAAAAATAAGTATGCGTGAATATGAAATTTTCGCGTAATTTATTGATTTCGGTTTTGCTTTAAATCGCGTGGTAAAATAATTAATCGACAAACCCAATATCAAAAGAATGAATGTGTCCATTGTATGTGACTATAATTTGGCTTTGAGATTTCACTGGCATAGTGTTAGCAAAAGTCGTACTCGCCTTACAAATGCCTCAATACAATAATGTACTGCAGCAGACAATTAGATCGGGTTGGCCGATTATCGACGAAAAAACAAGTTGATTTATTTTTCAACCAGTATTCGGTCGTATCGGGTGAAAATTAAATCACCGAAATGGGTATTGTTTCAATCGATTTGATTATTTACCCGTCAGCTATACTGCAGTGTTTCCCAACCTTTTTTACAATGACGACCCATACATTTATTTTTTGTTGACTAGGCGACCCATTTCCTGCACCAAAAAAAAAAAAATCAAGTAGGCGCATAATACAAAATTACTTTTAATGATAATTATTATTTATAAGCAATTTTATTACGTATTTATTATAGGCGAAAAAATTTATTACAAAATGCTGAATACTTATTGTTGTTAATTACAAATAATATTAAAAATAATCTTTTAATTAAAATAATTATAATTCTGAATTAACTATAAATAAATACAAGCTGACAAAGTATTAAATATAATGATATAATTAATGTTATTGCTCATAGTAGTAACAGTAATAGTAATAGTATTACAAAACTAACAAAACTAATTTGCAGTATTACATTAAAAAATAACGTTTCCTAAAAAATATTTTAAATTTATTGTTATTAATTTTTGTATATTTGGTCATTTTTATTTTTATTATTTCTTTAGATATTTTTTCCTTATTATATTCCTTTTTTTTTTATTAATGAGTGCGACCCATAGGTTGGGAAACTCACAGAAATACACAGAAGTAAGCCATTTTAATTGCTTACGTATCTATTTTAATCACTTTTAAAAATAGAAATTCAGGATAGGATTCGAACTGCATTTAAGTATATTTTTATTTGAATTTCTAACACTTTGTTATCATCTATCATAAAACATATATATATATATATCATATGATATATGATATATAAAATATATTAATCATACACGCTTAAATGCCGAAACGTTCCATTCCTAGGTACAGTTGTTATTAATTGGCAATAATTTTTTTTGTCTTATAAAAAAAAAAAAAGAAAAATAAGCAATATTTATAAACGTAGCCCATACGTTTTTTCATGTTCTCAGATAGAATAAATAGAATAATGTAATTATTATATTTAAAATGAAATAATCTATTGATAATAGTGTACAAATAATGTGCAATAAAATGACATATTTCAAATTTAAATGAAAATATCTTTAACTCTTTTGCTACGTAAATTAAAGTGATGATGTAAATTCACCCACAGCTGCAGTAAATGAAATTTGATTATCAATGACTATTTTCACTACGGATGTAGGTATGTTTTTATCCCCCAGTCTGATACATAAAAATAAAATGATATGTTTCAATAGCTGAAACTAAAAATTTCTTATTTTATTTTTTGTCTTTGGAAAATTCAAAGTTGTATAAAAAATAATAGCTTAATATTATGTTTTTCGAAAATTATCGACTTCACTTGTATTCTCGAAGGCATCCACTTTTTGTCTGAACGTTTACGTATAGAGGCTAATATGAAAATAAAAACGTTGATACGAAGATGTTTTAACTTTAATTCGCATTCGCGAAAATTGTCATTACGCCGTGTTTAAAGTGTTTAAATACTACCAAATTTCAACGATGTAGTTTAATTTTTGTCAGTGTATCCAAACAAAACAGTTCTTTTTGTGTCTTAAACGGATGAAAAATTATCTGGCCAAAAGCTTCCCTAATGCTGGACGACATTGACTCACAACAAAGAATGAAATGTCAAAGAAACTCGACCGTGTCGATTTTATTGTTTTATTCTCAAAAACTAAATGATTTCAATGTATTTTAAGTACCTAGGTACTTAATAATATAATTAGTCGTGTTAAAAACTAGATTTTCTATCTATGTTTAAATTTTCATAAAATTCTGATCAAAAAATGATGGTTTTCGAGGTCGTTTTTGTCAAATTTCGGGTAGTTTTTTCCAAAAAAAACATTGAAGAATTGAGAAATTCAAAAAATGACCTCTTTAAAGTACAATCCAGAGGCGAATCGAGTTTCAAAAAGTTTTTGATCGAAACTTTTGTGCAAGTATTTCTATACGAAAAGTTGTACACAGAAAAAAAAATTAAAATAAAAAAAAATAAATAAACATCATTGTAAAAACACTAGCTTCTTCACTTCGTTCAGAATCTAAAAAGTAAAGTAAAGGCAAGAAAGCCGGACCTACTTACCACGGATATTTTCCGCTCTTCGGGAAATAACTTCGGGGAATACTCTTAGTGGGTTTGTGGGATTTTAAAGAAACAATAAATCGTTTCTTCAATAAGACGATTCTGAACGAAAAAATTTAATAATATAAAGATCAATAATGGTCGTCCATTTTAACACAGTTACCAAGAGTATCTGACTCGAAGACCGAAGAATATCCGTGGTGCGAAGTATGTCCGGCTTTCTAACCTTTACTTTTCTTCGTTTTAGTTTACTTCGCTATTTTTTTTTTTTTTCTTATAAATAAAGGAAAAAATATTTTATGAGAAAAAAAAATATTATAAAAATTTCCAAAACTTTTTTTCCACATTTTCCAAATTTTCTTGCGCCAAAATCTTTCTTATATTATTGCTAATCTATGTTTGAATTTTCATAAAGTTTGGATCGAAAAATGATGATTTCTGAGCCTTTTTTGTCAAATTTTAGGTAGTTTTTTAAAAAAAAAAAAAATTGAAGAATTCAAAAATTCAAAAAATGATCTCTCTAAAGTACCAATAAGAGGCAAATACAGTTTAAAAAGGTTACTGATCGAGACTTTTGGACAAGTAGATATATACGAAAAAGTGTTCGCAGAAAAAAAAAATTAAAAAATAAACATCATTGTAAAAACACTAGCTTCTTCACTTCGTTCAAAATCTAAAAGGGTTAACGTTTTGGTGGAAGTTTTCAAGTATTTGAGTGAATTTTCTAGTACTGAAATAGGACCGGGCATAAGAAATAAACATCGGACTGCTGAATCCAAAGCTGAGAAAACAATTGTATTAATGAAATTCCTCAATTCTAAGATGTTATCTGGAAAAACAATAAGAGCCCATTGTATGTATGCGTTCGATGTTGTAAGAAAATATGTTTCAAAAGGAACGATTCCTGGAATTTATTCCTTTCTTATGAACGAATGAAAAAACGGATTTCATTATATTTTTAAGGAATAGAAATGCAAATCAATTCTTAATTTTTAAAAATACAACTATAATTATTGACCATAATATATTATAATATGGAAAAAGTTTTTATCCAATACAGTATTTAATGCGTGGGTTTATTAATTAAAATACGGTATACAGGTAATGTGTTTTGTATTAAATGACATCGTATTCGATGCTGTAACCAGAACAATTTTTGAAAGGGTGAGGGAGGATTAGGTTCTCGTCAATATTATTTAAACATTTTACTCAAATACGAGTTATTAAACCTCTCTGCACTGCAATATAAAAAATTTAAAAAATTAATTTCTGCACAAAAAGTTTGAAATTAAAAAGCAGGGCATTCTTTCACCGTGGGTATCCTTCGCTCCTCGAGTAGGATTCTCTATATGAATGAGTTGAATTTTAAAGAAATAATAAATCATTTCTTGAATAAAGTGGTTTAAAAAAAATAGTAATCAACTAGAATTTAAAAAAAAATAAAATTTGGTAAAATATCTTAGTAACGATTTTTTTTTTTTTTATTATTATTAAATAAATTGTACTAAACCTACGTACTATTTACATAAGCATAATTGCACAACAGCATAATATATTACATTTACATTTTTTTTTTCATTTATCAAAGATTTAAGATAACCTTGATAAATAAATGACTAATAGTTAATAAAACTACCAATAGTTTTCAAAAAGTCGTGTTTAAGAAATGGATACTTCCATTGCTTTCAATGAATTTCGAAGCACTACGCTATTTCATATACCAAAATTTTAGTAGTCCCAAAAATTAAACTTTTTGCTTAAGTTCTTTACTGAAACACGTTTAAACTGGTGTACATAGGTAAGTAATAAAAAATAATAAAAATTCTAACTATGTATTGATGATAAGAAGGGTTAGTGAATTTGCTTAATCCTTCTGATACACTCTGTATTAAATTTATAATATTTATTATACTCGGAATGTATTAAAAATACAGTTAATATTTCAAATGTCCATTAGTTTTCACTTTTCTTTATATTTAATAATATCGCCTTTGAAACGTATATCCTTTGGCTTGCAGACGTTTCTCGTAAATATCAAATTACAAGATAGTAATATAATTACAATGCGATTCTTATACTTTAAATTGTATTTTTAAATTTTTATTATTTTTCATTCGATTTCTGTTTCGTGTGCTACCTTCTCCGTTATTACTTTAGGGCTCGGGAATCTATACACAAAAACTATTGAAATTTACATGCAAATATACGCAACAGATACATTTAAAATGACTATTTTTACATTTAAAAACATATATTTTTGGTATAAATAATGATTTATATGAGGACAAAAGTAATAAACCTTTATATTTACTCAAATTTTAGGTGACGGAATGTGAATTTCACTATTGTTGTTTGCGGACGACTTTAATTTAATTATCTGATTTTCTATATTTACAAAGTTTTTATTTATTATTGTCCGGAAAACACATTTTCGAAAAATAGATTTTAATATTATTGGCACACAATTAAAATAAATTTTTCGTCGAACGTTGAAATAAAAATTTATTTAAAAATAAGCATAAGTATAAAACAATTTCAAAATATTCGGGAATATGTAAAATTCAATTTTATTTTACATTCTGAGTGGAACGAAGAAGCTAGTGTTTTTTCAGTGGCGTTAATTTATATTTCGTATAGAAATATTTCTCCAAAAGTTTCAAACAGTAACTTTTTAGGTAGGAAATTGCATAGTATGTAATTTTGGTAGTTGGTAAAATTTGATACTTTTGGAAAGTCGTTCTTCAATACTTTTTCCAAAAACTTGGAAAACCTGTCGAAAAATTGAGTAAAATGAACTTAATTCCGCCGTAAACAAGATTTTCACTATCTTATCACATAGTGTATATTTAATTAATCTCAAAAATCTCAAAAATCGTAAATCAACTTTTGATTTTATAACCGTTTTAAGTTAGAATTTGTATGAAACTTGTCATTTTTACGTACCTAATATAATCATTTTTTTTTTTTTTTTGCAATCAACTATTAAAATTTTGAGTACGGTCAAATGGTGGTTAATCCAAATAGTTTTTCTTCCTAATTATAACGTAACTTATTCAATTTATTGTTTTTTGGGTGAATAATTTTATACCAGTTTACTCATATATAAGTCAAATTGTATTAAAGTTTTCGTTAAAAAATCAAAAGTGCTGATTTGTAATCACGAGAGTTTGGTTCAAAAACTTAGTTTAGACTGATTGAAAAATGATCTAGCTTTACTTGTAATACACTATTTTGAGTATATTAGATTAATATTGTTGTCTTTGCTGTAATTTTACATTTCGTAAGGAATATTTACTCGAATAAAAATATAATATATTTACGAATAACGATTAACTCGCTACCAAAGTCTGAAATAGTATTTAAGCTGTATATTATTATACAAGCTTTATACTAGTTTTATATACAACTACTGGCACGAAATGAGGAAAACAATAAAATATATTTATTCGGTTGCGCCGCCGCATCCAACACGGGGGTTGAATCCAATACTAGTATAGGAAATGAATTAAAATTGTTATTCGAAATCACGAGAGTGTTCTATTAGCATATTGATTAATCAAGACACACAAACAACAAAACAACTCGACTGTGGCGGTGGCTGCAATAGAGTTAATCGAAAAATGTACTTTACACCACTAGACGTCCATTTTATATTCCTCCTTTCGGCGAACGATTTTAATGTTCTGAAAATTTAGTGTACGTAAGAACAGAAGGGAATATTCTAGTGTCACGGAGTCGGCACAGGCGATTCTAGTAATTAATTTATCCGATTTTTGTGTTAAAATAATACACTGCTGCAGTGTATACTCAATTAAAAATATAATCTATTTAACCAATAACGTCATCGATTTTTTTCCAAAACGATTTCAATTCATTTTAAAAATTAAAACGTCTCATAAAAGCTTATTAACGTAGTAATGGAAAATAATTAATACTTTCTCATCCAATAAAATTCAATCATTAAAATTGTTTTAATTATTATCATTGTAAAGTTAAATAAATATGCGTTGAAAATAATAATTATACACTGATTATTATAATAATAAGATTAAGAATACTACCAAAACATTGAACTTTACAGTAGACTTTATAAATCATGTGTATGTCTATTTATTAAATAATTGGTTATGAACAAGGTTTGAGAGAAAACATGTTTTTATTGTTTAAAACGTGTTTTTTTTTTTTATTTCAATCATTATTTTAGATTGTTTTCTTGGTGACGGTTAAAGCAGGTTTTAAATTATTTTAAAAACGTAACACAGTGTGAAGCCCCCTTAAAAGACACTTCCCAATAGTGGATATTTATTCAAGTACAGGAAACAATAATTATCGTCTAAGTCTACTCTAGCGCGAGTTTTTTTTCACCATTGGCACCATTTTGTTTTCATTCTGATCAGTTTGTAGATGAATTGAATAGCGCCATTTAGAATATTTTCATACACCCGGGGATTTTTGATCAACTCAGAATTTTAAAATGTTTCACAAAACGAATCAAAATGTCATATTACCAATCAATGCATTTAACCGCTGAGCAGTAAGCACCCCCCCCCTGTTATTTCCACTTATTTGAATTATACTGTTGGTGACTAAACTCTAAGTATATGGTCAAATTATAAAATTAAATACCCACATAATATTTTCTCCTGAAATAAATCTCTCGTAAATACTCTTGGTCATTCAGAGTTGGCTTTAGGGTAGCCGAAATACCACTCTCAAATTTCTAAAATAAAAAGTACATTGCGTATATTTTACAATTTAATATTATAAATTTTTGTAACTCTAACAATAATTTACACATCATCTGTCGAACTTAACATTGTTGTTATGTTTTTGGAGCAATATTTAGTTTCCTATAGATGATTGCGATTTTCAAAATTTGTGTTTTTAAAAGTTGAAAACACATGTAGGTAAAATGTATGTTTGTGTTTCGAATTTTTGTCGGTCTTTTTTAAACTCATAATGACGTACTTACCAAGATTTCTGTGATTATCTATAGATAATGCCATTATTCTAAAGCCTCTTAATATTACAGAAACAGGAAACACCGTGTATTATGTATCATTATGTGTAGTTCCCCAAAAATCACTTCTAAAATATATGTGTTATGGTAATAACTTATGTCTTTCTGAAAAAAAACAAAAATTCCGCTATCGACTATCGTACCCAATATTTATAATTTATTATGACGTAATATCATCACCGTTATCGTTTCGAAAGCTGAAATTTGACATTTTTGGAACCGATTACTTTTTCGAAATAATAAAATATGCATATTTATTCAAAGTCGGAATGCTTTAAAAATCTTTTACTGAAGTTGATTATTATTCGGTTGATGCCTGATCAATACAAGTTATACGGTAAAATGAAAAACTACTTAAATCGGTTTATTGACTTTCTCTCTATAAAGATAAAATTGTCAAACATTATTCTGTAGAAAGTTAAAATTCATAATTACTTAAAAACTTCCAAAGCAAGACTTGTGATTAATAATGCAACAAATGTTATGAATGCACAACAGAAAAGATAGTAAAAATTATAAGGGAAGAACGTGGTCAGAATTCAATTAGAAACGAACACATAAGGGTGAATGCTTAAGGCTTTTCATTGTCAACAGGTCAGAACGTGATCGTTTGCAATGGAAATTATCGTGTAACTGACGAACAAGTCAAAACGGAATTTAATTCGTAAGCTTCAGCTTTTGTTATTTTTAACACATCTATTTATAGAAACTCAACTCTCCTAAATAGACATACACGAAATTCTTGTTTGCATATCACATTAATTATCCGTATCCTCTTCATTGTTTGTTTACACGCATAAAAAACCCACGCGCTGTTCTCGCTAATAAAATTAAAGGTATTTTCGAATTGATATCGTGAGACGGCATTGCATTTCATTCGAAAACAATTTATTGATGTTTTAATATTGTTAATGAATTAAATGTTTATTATATTTTGACCGAGATCAAAATTACAATATACATTTACGTCAATTAAAATATGATATAACATTAATAATGAAATGGATGTTTACTTTTTATTAAGTCCGATAAACTCTAACGTTACTAACCACAACACTGGCTGTTATTGTCTATTTTATAATCGCCGTGTCTCCAAAGAACTACAAGTTAAATTATTACAACCCAAATATTTTGATATATCATGAAAATAATTTTGATATGAATAATCTATTGAAGTAAGTATTACAGTCAATTTTTTCTTTGTATTTTAATTTTTAGTTTGACTTTTAATGTTATACTATATATTTATAACGATTGTAAATAGCTATTGACTATCTATTTACGTATAAGAATATTGTTTTTTTTTTCTTCTTTATTAAATATTTAAAAAATAATGTATTTTTTATTATAAATATATTTTGCTGTACCAAATGCCAATATTTATTATAACTTTTTAATGTTAATTATCATTTAACAATAATATTGTATATTTTACTATTGTTATTATTGTTCCTGTATTCAAATTGGACAATATTGTCCGTAAGATAAATAAATAAACAAAATAAAATTTTAAAAAAGCCGGACATACTTCGCACGACGGGCGGGATTCTCTTGACGGATGTATTGAATTTTAAATAACGACAAATCATTTCTTCATTAAAAAAGATTCTGAACGAAGGTAATAATATAAAAAATAAATGAGAAAAAAAAGTTAGAAAAATGTCCAAAATTTTTTTTTACATTTTCAATTTTTTCTTGCATCAAAATCTTTTGTTTATTATTTTCTATCTATGTTTAAATTTTCATATAGTTCGGATCAAAAAATGATGGTTTCCGAATCGTTTTTGTCAAATTCTGGGTAGTTTTTTCAAAAAAAAAAAAAAATTGAATTAATTGAGAAATTCAAAAAATGACCTTTTTAAAGTACAATCCAGAGGCAAATCCGGTTTCAAAAAGATACTGATCGAAACTTTTGGACAAGTATTTCCATACGAAAAGTTGTAGATAGAAAAAAAAAATAAAAATTTAAAAGATTTCTAATATAAATTTTATAAAAACTTCATTGAAGGATTTTTTCCGTTTTAATTCAATATTTCGGTCCTTATAATCCTTGTTTTTGGTAAATTTCGAAAATTACTTCTGTGCCATTCAGAGCCAATTTCTGATCTAAAATGTTGCTGGATTTTAAGAGAAGTTATACTATATACAAACAAGTGTAACATAAATATGACGTCATACCCAACAGTGGCGCAACCAAACAGGGTGTTTTGGGTGTTTGGACACACCCCTTAAACCATATTTATGGAAATTTTATTCAATGAACATTGAAAAAAGCCGGACATACTTCGCACGACTGGTGGTATTCTCTTGACGGGCGTATTCAATTTTAAAGAAACGATAAATCATTTCTTCGGTAAAACGATTCTGAACGAAGGAAGTAAATAATATAAGAAAAAAAAAATTAAACGTCATTGTAAAAACACTAGCTTTTTAAGTTCGTTCAGAATGTAGAACGGGGAGATCTCGGAGATTTAAAAGTCTTTTGCATTTACTCGGTTGAATATGTTAAGAGAAGACGCGTAATTCATTTTGATGTGGACTAAAGAGCAGTAAATTGAAAACGCACGAATGTGAAAAGTTCACCTAAAAGATAACGTGTTTTAATGACGTGAGGTACCCAACGCAAAGGTCGCACAGGGTCACAGGGGGGGGGGAGGAGGATTAATTCACCGACGAATAAATCGCACACGACGACTCGTGTAAAATGCTTCTTCAATTATTATCATCGAACAGTGTGCCTGGGCGCACAGTTATACCCGCCGAACACCGTGTTGAATTATTAAAAACAAGTAAATCACGATTTTGTGTGATTCCGGTTCGGAGCGCAAATCGGCTTAATGGTGTTGCACGTGACTCCCGCGCGCGCGTTTATATTATTGAAACGCGGAGAACGTGCAGCAGGAGATTAAAACGCACGCACGGGGTTCGCTGCTGCAATACTAATGGGACTAATGGCGAACGGTTAAACGAACTTAATCGCATACAGCAGTGGGTCCCAACCATTTTAGCTGTGCGGCCCATAAATTTTCAATAAAATATTTTGAGGCCCACTAACTAAATATACGTCATAATAAAGTTGAAAAATTTAAACACACAAACATAAAATATAGA
>JAIPRM010009746.1:0-14441 GCA_025469315.1 Stegophylla sp. TES_Ste_2020 | reverse complement strand
ACCACATGAAAACAAAATAAATATTTAACACACTGCAATTTTGACGCCTCTCCAAAATTTGCCGCCCTATGCGACTGCATAGGTCGCTGTGCCTTAAATCCGCTCCTGGATATTCGATCGTACAAGTAAAATCTGAAATTCTCAGTTGATAATAAAACTTCTAGTTATACTAATGGGTATCCTGCCGAGTATCGATTGTGCCATGTTTCAGTACCAACTGTTCAGCATTATAAAACACGAATTAATTTATAATAATTTATATTAACAGTCTCAGTCTAATCAAGGCAGTTAAGCAGCGGTCGCATATTTTATTCAGTTGGTCGATTGTCTTTAAAAATTCGGTTTTAAAAAAAGGTATTCGGAAATCATCTAATTGAATTACAAAAATTTGACTAAAGATGATGTATTTGTAACGAATATATATATTTTTTAATATATATATAAGAACGGATTATTTTCACATAGATTAGGGTGTGCTTTCCGTGTTGCAAGTTAATATTTTAGCATAAGACCAAAAAAAGATTCTCCCAAAATGTCAGCTTCCTAAATCAAACCAGTTGACGTCGCAAAACCCAGTTTGCTTAACACAGGGAAAACGATGTTTTTACTCAAACAAGGATTATTTGCAGAATTTTGCTAAATTGGTGAATTTTTTATTTTCAAAAATGTAATGCAATTTCGATGTTAAACGAGTATATCTTTGAAAATAACGAACTTATGGATTTATTATTAAGGACCTTCTTTGTAGAAAATTAAATTTTCTACAAAATAATTTAATCGGGAATTAAAAAAATAAAAATTGCAAATAATTAATTTAATTACCCCTCAGGCCCCCAGGTTAAGAACCCTTGCATCCATTAACTTTCATCGTTTCCCATGCCAATGCGCTCGAACCGTCTACAATTCGTCGTACACACGACTACGCTGTCCGTTTTATTTCGGTTCGCTGAATATTGTTGTCGTTGTCGTTCTGGCATCGAGGCACTACGCAGTCTTTTTTTTTTTTGTTTTATTCTTATAAATCGTTGGGTTATCGTGACCCAACCCTGTCTGTCTTTTTTATTTTTTTCTAAAACTTCGTGCAGTCAACGCGACTCTATGTCGTCTTTTATTTTGTGTTCCTTTTCTTTTCTCGTTTACCCTGTGAAAAAAAAAAGCCGTGACTATATTATTATATTTGTTTTACCAATAATAAACGTTTATCTATACGGAAACGGACGTTGTGTTTTTTATTTTAATTTATATGTATATATGTATATTGTGCGTGTACCTTACCTCCAACCACTATTTCTGCCCTCTTTCTCGAGCAAAAGGTTCACGACAGATTGGTTCCCCGGCGGAGAATCGAACCCCGGTTTCCCGCGTGACAGGCGGGGATACTTACCACTACAATAATACCAAAGATTACATATATTTGGTTTTTCATTAAAATCAGTTGATTTGTTTTCTAACTATATATATATATATATATATGTATGTGTGTATGTTACGGTAAATGTACGATGAATGATTAACGGCGAATCCTAGGATTCGCTGACTGCTGTCAGTAAATGTTTGAATTTCGATTTATTTCGGCAATACCTAGGATATACAAAATAGTTTGATTACACCCTAAATGATTTCCGTAATACGGACTATTACAAACGAGATTTGGTAAGAAAGGATTTAAGAGTTAGGATAAAAAACCACTAATCAATGTTGGTTGAAGTCAGATTTCATTTTATTATTATTATTTTTTTTACCAATACTATTGAGTGATCTTTTTGCTTATACTCTTATATTATTACAATATTATACGTTAATTTATAAAAAGTAAAAATAATAGTTAGTGAAGAATTATTATTAATATTAGGTACTACATACGTTATTATGTCACAAATTTATATTGTTGATACGTATTATTAAAAAAATGTATATTATTTTAACATATTAATAAAATAATTAATGCAGATTCAGCTGAAGTTGGTGAGATAGATGAAGAAATTGAAGTCAGTAAGGAACACAAACACTTTAACTGACATTGATTAGTGGTTGTTTACCTTAACTCCTAAGAATTACCAAATATCAAATAATAATATTAAACTTCCATTGGAATATTTCTTAGTGTAACGTATAGTAAACAATGTATAATAGTGCAGATCCTTGATTTAAACTTATTAAGAATATACATTTAAAATGTTAATGTTTTTAATATCAAAGAGAGCCTTTTGCCTTCATAGCCTGCCTTTTGTACCCACTCAAGTCTAGTACAATGTACTAGCTCAAAGTTTAACAGATTTTGACGTCATTGTATATACATTTGAAAATGCTCATTTGGACCCCGTAAAAGTGTAATATTTTTCTTTTACTTCGTGCACTCAATTAAGAAATTTATATTTTTTTCCTCGTTCAGGTATTATGGGAAGCTTATTTGGTACGCATGATGACTGATTTTATTTTCAATCTAATTCGACAACATTAGAAAGGTTGCAAAAAGATGACTAGAGGAAGTCGTCGGATTAGGGTGATCATATTTATAAATAAAAAAAGTCGGACATACTTCGCACGATGGGTGTGAAGCTCTTGGTGGGTGTGTTAAATTTTAAAGAAACGATAAATCATTTCTTCAATAAGACGATTCTGAACGAAAGAAGTTAATAATATAAAGAACAAATGAGAAAAAAAAATGTTAGAAATATGTCCAAAATTTTGTTTCACATTTCCAAAATTTTCTTGCGTCAAAATCTTTCTTGTATTATTTTCAATCTATGTTTAAATTTTCATATAGTTCGTGATGGTTTCCGAGTCGTTTTTATCAAATTTTGGGTAGTTTTTTCCAAAAAAAAAAATTTAAGAATTGAGAAATTCAAAAAATGACCTGTTTGAAGAACCATCTAGAGGCAAATCCGGTTTCAAAAAGTTGGTTATCGAAACTTTTGGACAAATATTTCCATACGAAAAGTTGTACACAGAAAAAAAATAAAAATAATAAACATCATTGTAAAAACACTAGCTTCTTAACTTCGTTTACAATCTAAAATGAGACAAATATTTGAAATGAAAAAACTTTAAAAGAACACTTCTTAAAATTGTTTGAAAATGTTTATATTTTACATGTCTTTATAATAACAATTAAGCATAATTTATTTACATTTAAATATTTTTTTTTTAAATATTCATTATTTGTTGTCGACTGTCATTATTTACGTGACTTTAAAAATATTTATTGATTTATAGTCTAATATTTTTAAATTATTAAAATGATTGTATAAAAATCGTCACAGGAATGTATTTTTTAAAATTGTCATTGCTATGAATGTAGAGATAAAAAAATGATTCTTTCTTTACCTAACTACGTCACGACAACACAATATTTTGTCTCTCGCTGCATTACTTTCTGAATCTACTCACAAATGTCAGTTTTTTTACATCATTTACTTTCTTTGAAATGTGTTTCTTGGAAACATTTTTCGTTGCTTTCTTACCAAAACTTCTAAATTTAATATCATTACTGTTTTCCGAAAATTCAATAATTCACCGAGATAAAATTGATGTCTGTAAAAACTTCCATTATATAAAATGACAATACATAGCAGGTTTCTCCTTTAATATATTTTGTAAATTCCAACGAGTAATTTTGACTTTCGTTTAAAGGGTCGAAAAATCGAATTTCGACATCATTGTATAAAGTTATAGAAATTTTTCTTTGTTTTTTCCACATAAGTATAGCGTGTATAATAATTAGAGTTTGGAAGTTATAGGAGCCGAAAAAGGCAAAATATGTATGCAAATATGCACGAAAAAATGATAAAATATGCAAGAAAAATTATTTATTTATTTATTTATTTATTAAAAGTTAATTACTTATTTATTAATAGGAGATATACTCGTATACTCGAAAAACAATTAAAATTATTTTAAAATAAAAACACAACTGTAAAATTTGAATCTTATTCACAATAAGATAATATTTTGGCGTAGGATTTTTTTGGGCGATAAAATTAAATATGAATCACACCGTTAAATGTAGACATATATATATTTATTAAAATATAGAAAATAAGAAAAAATAACAACGAAAAATAATATTGAGTTTTATATGACGCACGTTTTCAGCGTTATTAGCATTGTGTTATGTAACATTAATTAAAATAAATTGGTTAAGAATGAAAAAAAAATTAAATATGTATAAAAATATGCGAAAATCAATGGAAATCGACGGAATATGAACTTTTTCTTTAAAATTAACGAAAATGCAAAATACACATTTTTAATTTTCAATTTTTAAGCTCAACATGCAACAAGTAAATATTATAACACTTAAATTATTTATAAAATTTAAGTCGGCAAATTTGACATTTTGGATCTAGCCGGCAAATTAATGCAGTTGGCAAAATTGGAAAAAAGGGTTGATAGCCTTTTTTTTTTTGCTTATTTGAAAGAAAAATTTAGTCAGTCGGCAAATTGGAAATTATGTTGAATGTAGTCGGAAAAATTGGCAAAAAGACCTTTTTTTTCTTATTTACATGTTTTAAAACAGTATTTGTAGTCGGCATTTTTACAGCTGCACCCCGCCCCCCCGTTTATATTTCTTAGCGCCAGCTCTGCATACAATGACCACCCAGTGGAAACGGGATAATAATATTATGGTTGCGTTCAAAGTTCTCCGGGCCAAGGGGATGCCAAGTACACAAAAAAAAAATCTGTACTTCACTCGTCGGGGTTTTCTTCGCACGGGTGTATTGAATTTTAAAGAAATAATAAATTATTTCTTCAATAAAACGATTCTGAATAAAGGAAGTTAATAATATAAAAATGAAAAAATTTCGGTGTGTCGTGCTGGAATCAAACTCCGGTACTGTTGCGTCATAATGGTATCGCCGTACCACTACGCTATAGTAACATATTTTACATTCAATTTAAATAGTAGATATTTAGTATAATAACCGAAAATATTGAATTTTTAAAATAGAATATAATAATTATTAGAAAACTATTGTTGGACGTGGATTTTAACTTACACACCATCATATTCAGCGTCGAAAAATACGTAAGATGCAATAAAATATTATCAATCTTCAGCAACCATTGTTATAAATCTATTGATATTTCGTAATATCTATCTCAGGGCGTATTTATGGAAAGGGCTGAAGGAGCCCCCCCCCCCGAAAAATTTCAGAAAATTTTTTTAAATTCTGCCTGCTCTATCATATTTAGATCGTAGAAGTTAAAATTACTTTTATTAAGAATTATTTGTAACAAGTTATTCATGTAATGTGTCCGAAGTTTTCGACCATAAATTCAGATAAATAGACCATACATTTTAAGCCCGATACATACTGTGTAAATTTGACGTACGTCGTATGATTGCATTATTGATTTCAATTCATCGAGACATTGACGTAGATGACGAAATCCTATTAGATTTTGCCAACAGTGGCAAAGAAAGAAATTTAAATTTAATATAATAAAATTGTTATAAATAAATTTGTTTTATCATTATCATTATAATTATTACTATGTACCTATTCTATTTCATTATTAATTTTGTAAAAACAGTTAAGTTAATAATAAAAATGAAAGTTTTGTATTAAATTCCTAATTATTGTTTTTAATAGGTTGAATTGGAGAATTTTGGTTGGAGAAAAAGCCCAACCTCCCCAAAAAAAATCATAAATACGCCTCTGAATTCTGTCTGTATTTTCTCCGATTTTTTTTTATTCAAACCCTTGTAAAATGTTTAATTATTCGTCCGTAAGAAATTTTGTTACATTAAAATATTTGCAATGCAATTCTCTATCTAGGCACTAAATTTCAAAACAACCGGTTTGGCCAATTTTCTTTTATGTACGTTTAAGTACGTAATTTTAAGTAAAACTAACGAATTTCGTCAAAATTCTAACTTCAAACGGAAATAAAAAAAAAGTTGACTAACGATTTTTGATATTTTTTCAGGTCAATTAGACATATATGTCAGTGAGATAATATTAAATTTTTAAGTCTTAACATCAAAAATCAAAAATTGTATTACATAAAAATTAACAAAAAATAAGAAATTTTTGAAATTTTCAAAATGCTGTACTCAACTCAAAATTGATCAAATCTTTTTTTTTTTAAAAAGTACAAAAAAAAATATTGAGAAATTGAAAAAACGACCTGTTTAAAGTACCATCTGGGTATGATTCTAGTTCTATAGAGAGATTGGTTGAAACTTTTGGACAAGCATTTCTATACGAAAAAGTGTTTGCAGAAAGAGAAAAAAATGGATAAAAAAATAAAAAATAAATAAATATTATTGTAAAATTGTAAAAACATAAGCTTCTTCATTTCGTTGAGAATCTAAAAGGACAATCTCGTTTTTAACGTGACGTACGGTCGCTTTCTGTGTTTGTGGAAATATTTTTTCCTCCGAATCGTCAATTATTCATTCGATTATACCGTAGTCGCGGTTAATAATTTCGAACCGTCACGTCGTTCGCCATTGTCCCGGCAGTCGGCGAAAAATTCCGCGTACCGGCTTTTCGTCCGTCTCCGCGTTTCAGTTGTGATATTCATAAATCCGACCGGACGGAACGTTTGCATTATGTACTCGGGTCGGACGACTGTCCGTGAATTATTCATGCGTATGCGCGTACGGGCGTTTAATGGCGAACTCGTATTTCGGACGCGGACACGAGGCGCATACGTCATGCGGACGGGGTTTATGACGACACGACGGCGACGCGTGTTTCGGCGTCGCGTTTTTACTCACTAACTCGGTTTCATTATTTTTCCACGTGACGTTTTACAGAGCAGAAGAAGCAGAAAAAAAAAAAGAATACACCGTCCGAGGATCGGATAACACACTTATCAAATTGATTTCCGCGGTCGACAGTCCCCCACCCATCCGCAGCCGATCGTATTTTCTCGGTCGCCACCTCTTCCGATCGACGTTCACACCCCCTTTCCCTCTTCTCTGCCAAACAATATAAAGGAGCTTACAAACCTATATGCGTGAACTGTCGTGTTTTCCGTTACCTACCTATGTGTAGAAATAATTTATTTCCCCTTCGAGCGCGTCGGCACTCGGTCATGTAATTAGGGGCGGCGGGATGGAGAGAATAAAGGGGAAATGTCTCCCGAGAGCCCTTTTAGATTCGGAGTAATACGCGAATAATGTATTGGTTTTACAACGGTGTATTTTAGATGTGGACGGTGGAGTGAAGAAGCTAGTGGTTTGACAACGACTCGTTCATCTTTTCGTCTGTCTTTCCCTTCAATAAAACCAATCGACTTGTTTGCCCGGCGAATTTTTACATTACGAATTGGCTCTATGTAGTGTTTTAAAAAGGCCATTTTTTAGAAATTCTCAAGGGTTTTTCTAAAATCAAAAATAAACTACCTCACGTTTGAGTAAAAACGGTAAAAAAAAAATGCCGTAATATGAATTTTCGTAAAATCGATTTTAGTGATTAACCCTCCCTCCAATACTAAAAGTACTAGGAACTTGAAATTTACACTAATTATTCAAAATAGACATTGAGCAATTTTCAAAAAAAAAAAAACCTTTACCCCGATTAAGTTAAATATAGAATGTTGGAAATATTTCGTTTTTCGTGAGTTTTTTTCTACTTAAATTTTAAATTCTTAACATTATTGAGCTGTAAATTGATTACAACCTTAGGTACTGATATATAATCATAAGCGGAAATAGGGAGTTTGGGACTAAGACTGCCTAAAAATCACTGAAAGCCCTCCTATATTTTTTTAATGAACTGTATGAGGTATAAAATCTTAAGAGGGACAAAATTAAACAAATTAATATTATAGCCCCCTTCCCCCCAAAAAAAAAAAAAATTTGTTTTACTTCAACCAATGGATATTATAATGTACGAATAAAAATCTGTAAAAATCTCAAAAATAGTTTATTAATTTTTACTATATTCGATTTATGTTAGAATTTATGAAAAACTGATTTTTTTTTCGTGTAAAGTAACGATTTTTTTAATCAAAACCTTATAAAACTTTTATTCTTATCGTATTTTAACAATAAATTTCTTATATGTTTTTCTACCCGTGGTTGAATTTTCTTGGATGTTGATAAAATATTTGACCACTTTTGGAATAAATATAGAATTTTGAAAATATATAGTTTCTTATAAGTTTTTTCTAATTCATTTCTAAATTATTGATATTTTGAATTAAAATTTGAATTCAACCTTAACCATCATTAAACGTCAGCCCTTGAAAAGCCTTAAAAATCTATATTTGTTTTTTCTGATTATTTACTATTAAAAACTGTATGAAATAAGTACATGTGAAATAACCTTTGTCTTTCATTCAAACCCTTTTTTGGGTATTATATCTATTTGTTCTGATAAATTTTGAACAGGACAGTATTTGTGCCATTTTAAGAAAATTGTCCTATTTTTCATTCACGTATTAGGATGAGCGTAAAAGAAAAATAAGGAAAACTAATTTTAACAGCTGCACGCAGAAATGAAAATGCAATTTTTCGATCTAAAATTGGGGTCCAAAATAAAAATGTTTGAGTTTAAAAATTAAAATGTATAATTTTCTGCTTTCCATTATGTAAATAACCATCAATTACCTTACAATATTATTACATTTTTTGGTATGTGTTGGAGGTGTTTTAAGGAAAAGAACCTGAACTAATGTATTTAACACAAATTATTATTTAGAATGATTGTCAACATCAATCGAAAAACCAATATTTGTGGATAATGACGGTCAAATGATTTTCTCATTTTTTTTTTTTTTTGGAGGGGGGAGGAGGGTAGATATTGATTGAAGTGAAGAATTTTGTGGTTTCACTAAGATGATTTTTTTTTATTTCTATAAACATTTTTTCTACTCAAATAAGTGATCAGATAAGTACGTTTAGTAAAAGTTTTTGGTAACAAATATCGAATAGCAATGTACTCTTTTTTTAGAGAGGATTTTTTTAATTTTCTAGTATTTTTTTTCAATGGAAAAAAAAAACTACCAGAAATGAAGTAAAAACGTTATATCATGCAATATTATTGTCAAGTTGGTTTAAATTATTTAGTTGTCTCTCCAAAACTAAAAGTGATAGAAACTAAATTTCAAAAATTATTTATTGGCATCTTTTTTACGAAGCATATTATATGGTTGGAATTAGAAAATAATTAATATAAAAAAAAAAGAATCCCGCCAAATTATGGTTTTTTTTAGTCAATATAAAATTTAATACATAAATATCATTTTAAATCATTATCTTTTATCAAAATATTTTCATCACGTATTTCTGTTTCCATAATTTTTTTTTTTTTGTTGTAAAAATAAACTAGGTCAAAAATTTATGCAGACATTTAAACTTATAATTACGGATCAAATAACTGATAAGATAAGAACCAAAAGGCAGATTACATTTGATACTATTTCATTCCATTTTCTATTTATTATTCTAAGATTTGATAATTGATTATAAGCTTATTCTCATTCATTAAATAAGTCTAATTAGATTTATATTTTCGTTAATAACAGTTGAGTCAATTTGTAATGTAATATAAAACTGAAAATGATAGCACTATATCAATTATTTCCTTAACGCTTCACTTAAAATCTTTTTAATAAGTAATTAATGATTTCTTGTTTCTTAAAAGTTAAGTATATACATTATGACTATTATGAGTATTCTGTGTGAGAAGTGAAGACTATTCATGATGAAAAGTACGTTCATTTTTTAAAAATTTATTTTAATCATTAAAATTGTAATTAAAGGTCATAAAATCAATTTATTAATTTTAAATTATGTAAAATATAAAAGTAAGTTAATATAAATAAAAATTGTAATTACATTTTTAAATTTAGTTTTAACCGTTATAAAGTTTCGGATTCCGTTTTCTACAATAAATATAGGTATAGGTTATATTTTTCATAAGAATATAAATATTGAAAAAAAAATGTCTTAGGGGAATATAACTCACTCACCCCTCCCCTCTTTTGACTATCATTGTTACGCCTGCAACTATTCCATTAATATTACGAACGGGTAAAAAAAATCTCTCTTTTTTTCCAACTACCAAAGCAATTATTATAAAAATAATTTTATTCATGTACTTATTATTATAGGTTTTATGATTTTTCGTTGACTCAATCAAAATTAATAAATGCAAGTACCTGGTTTGCAGAAAATATGAAAAAATATTACACGAAATATTGTAATACTGAGTATGATGAGCAATTGAGACATGAACCCACTAAAAGTCAGAATTTATCGACCTAATTTTTTTTTTTTTTAAATTACAATACAAAGGAACACAAAGTGTTTTCCAGAAACATATCAAATAAATTAAAAATGATTTTGTTCCCTTTTTTTTTTTTATATTATTATAAATATCCACTCGCTTATTTAAAGTTAAATTTTTATTTGAATTTAAATTGATATTTTTCAAGTATCATATGACTGCTATGTTATATTTTACTACCCCAAAACTAATGTTGCTTACGAATTAAATATTTATATAATAATTTATCTAAGAGCTTTGATTTTCTAGAAAAACTAGGAATACAATAAAAGCATTTTTCGTTGTCCAAATATATTGGTTCATAATTGCTTTCAAATTTAAAATATCACAGTGTCTTGAACTTTGGGGGTCAATTGTAAAAACTGTTTACCAAAAACAGTATACGCTCCCTACTATTCCCTAGACACGGACGCGCCCAAGGATGGGGTGCCACAAAAATAATTCCCTCCCCCATCCAAAATATGTTTTTATGTTTTATTACACGAGTTTGTGGCAAAATTTTTTTTGTAATTTGTATTTAAATTATTAATTTGAAATTATCAAATAGACTAAATTTTACGTACGAGTATAATTATTTTATAAATAGATGGAATTTAATAATATCTATTCTACTGTGATATATAGTCCTAATAATATGCGGTTTGTGGATCAATTAGAATAAACATAATGTTTTAAGATATCTAAATCACTGTTACTTTTTTTATAATCAGGGTTGTGAATTTAATGCATTTTTTTTCGGCATTATAATAGAAAATTTTGTTTTGTGTTATTTATCTTTCAAATACGAGTTCTTATTTTGCATATTTTTGCATGATTAATGGTTTAGACCTTGGGAAAAACAAATAAATGTTTTGATAAAATATTTTTATCAATGCTTTATTTTTATATTTTAATAAAATGTATACTCTTTTTAGTCGGTCAATGTGACATTCATAATTGACAAATGGTTTCGTTAAAGAAGATGATAAAATGGTATGAAGCAAAACATTTTTTGTCAAGCACACCAACCTATTTAATTACTATTCACTTTTTCTATACATTGCGACTATATTATATTACATTTATAATGGTAAGTATAAATCATTATTATTCTAATATCTAGGAATCCGTAATTCGTTTATGAATTCGTAACTAATCATAAAAATTACAAAGATTTTTTTTGGATCCTAAGTGGAATGAAGAAGCTTATGAGTTTACAATAATATTTATTTTTTTTTTCTCTTTCTGTAAACACTTTTTCTTATAGAAATACATGTCCAAAAGTTTTCATCAGTAACTCAGTAGATCCAAAATCACACCCAAATGGTTCTTAAAACAGATTATTTTTTTAATTTATTAAGTTTGTTCCAAAAACGAAAAAAATCTGTCAAAAAACTGACAAAAAACGATAAAATATGCTATTTACCGGGATTTTTATAAAATTGAAATTTGTTTTTCAACAAAACTTGAAAAATAATGAAGTCAGAAACTTGAACCTTTCATGAAATACTAAAAATAATTACAAAAATACTTCATAAAAAATTCAAAAGCATTTGATCGATTTTGAGTTAAATTTAGCATTTTAAAAATATTGGAAAAATGTTATTTTTCATAAGTTGTAACCTATAAACCTATTTATTTTTTTTAATTTGAACTATATGAAAGTTTAAATATAGATATAGATTACAATGGGGAAAATACGCTCACCAAGTCCTACCAGAAGAATGAAGAATATCCATGGTGCGAAGTATGTCCCGATTTTTGTAGCTGTATATTTTGGAAGTTTTTAGTTTATTTTGAAATTTTTAGTGAATATTTTACATGTTTTAGTGAATAAATGCACGAATATTCAAAATGTTTGCAGTGCATTTTATTCACAGTTCTCGTTATATTTTTAAATGTTATGTTAAACCTGAGTTAAATAAAAACATTAAATAGTTTGTTGAAATTGCAAGTTGTTATGATAATCATTCGTTAAATTCATTTGAAGTCAATATATTTCTAGTTATTTTTAGATTATTGTTCTTTAAATTATATAATTTTTCGGAATCAATGTACAAAACTAAAACAGCTGTATATTGTAATAACGGGTTAAATATTAAAGCATTAAATTATTTTGACTGATTGCATACTACTACTATTATATGCATATTATGATAAATGACTGGCATAATAATGGATAGGTAGGTAAAATCTCTTTTTATATTAATGATAATTTCTCGAGAGCCCTCCCTCCCTTAAAATAATAAATCCTGGGTGTGCCCCTGTCCAAGGATCTTGTCCGAAAAGAGAATTATACGTCGGTATTTATTTATTTATTTTTTTCTATTATTTCTTATTATGACGTGCGCGTTACATGCGGTAGTTAAAAATTTCGACCACAATTCAACGCAATACTAATTTTATTTCGCGAGACGTATAAATGTTATTAATAAAATGTATAATTAAACTTACACGTTCGGTGTTGTCTAACGATTTTAGCCACGCCACATCACCGTCTCGGCAACATCATCATATTATACGGTTTTTTCAGACATTCGTCCGGGATAACGTTAATAATAATTATGCACGTACATTTTTCCGTCTCGGAACCGGTATATTGGCCGGATCACGTATAGGTTATATTATTATTAAGTGCTGTTGTATGGACATCCGTAACGGAATAATGATAATAAAATCGAATAAGAATGTTTTTGAACACGTTGAAGATGTACGCACATTAAAAAATGTGTATACACTCGTCGCAGGTACACATAATAATAATAATACAATAATTTACTGCTAAAACCTGTTAATTCGTGATGTGACTTTTTTATTATTTTATTTTCCGCGTCCCCTTCGCATAATAAATAAATAAATGACAATAAATAAATGACCGATTGAATCGAATCGATTATATAAAACCAAAGTGTACAGTGATTTTTTTTTTTATTATTATTTTTAACGATCCGATCGATGATAATAATATTATTGTAACACCACTCGCGCGTATACCGTTCCGGCGATATGCGCTTATGACGCGCAATATAAAATTTGTTTAAATTCATAATGACGCATCGCGAGATTTCCGCCGAATCGCGTCTTTGACGAACATTCCGTTTTTGTTTTGTGTGAAATACGTACGATATCGTCACCTCGCCACGTAATGATTATTCTTACGTCGGTGATGAGTCGATACGAAAAAACGGTCCGACGCTAGCGTTATTTTTCAAATTTAAAATATGACATAATATCCCGAGGCGGTAGATTTAGTTTTTTACATTCTGAACGAAGTGAAGAAGCTAGTGTTTTTACAATGATGTTTATTTTTATTTTTTTTTTCTGTGTACAACTTTTCGTATGGAAATACTTGTCTAAAAGTTTCGATCAGTAATTTTTTGAAACCGGATTTTCCTCTAAATTGTACTTTAAAGAGGTCATTTTTTGAATTTCTCAATTCTTCATTTTAGATTCTGAATGAAGTGAAGAAGCTAGTGTTTTTACAATGATGTTTATTTTATTTTTTTATTTTTTTATTTTTTTTTCTGTGTATACAACTTTTCGTATGGAAATACTTGTCCAAAAGTTTCGATCAATAATTTTTTGAAATCCAATTCGCCTCTAGATTGTACTTTAGAGAGGTCATTTTTTGAATTTCTCAATTTTTTAATGTTTTTTTTGGAAAGAACTACCCAAAATTTGACAAAAACGATTCGAAAACCATAATTTTTTGATCAGAATTTTTGAAAATTTAAACATAGATAGAAAATCCTATAAAAAAGATTTTGGCGAAAGAAAATTTTAGGAATGTGAAAAAAATTTTGGACATTTTTCGAACATTTATTTATTTTTTCTTATATTATTAACTTCCTTCGTTCAGAATCGTTTTACTGAAGAAATGATTTATCGCTTTTTTAAAATTTAATACGCCCGTCAAGAGAATACCACCCCGTCGTGCGAAGTACACCCATCGTGCGAAGTATGTCCGGCTTTTTTTTTTTTTTGGAAAAAATTATCCAAAATTTGACAAAAACGACTCAGAAACCTTCATTTTTTGAACGACATGAAAATTTAAATATAGATAGAAAATCATATAAGAAAGATTTTGACACAAGAAAATTTTGAAAATGTGAAAAAAAAATTTGGACATTTTTTTGACATTTTTTTTCTCATTTGTTTTTTATATTATTAACTAATCTCGTTCAGAATCGTTTTATTGAAGAAACGATTTAT
>JAIPRM010009745.1:0-14441 GCA_025469315.1 Stegophylla sp. TES_Ste_2020 | reverse complement strand
CCTTTGTTCAGAATCGTTTTACTGAAGAAATGATTTATCGTTTCTTTAAAATTTAATACGCCCGTCAAGAGAATACCACCCGTCGTGCGAAGTACACCCATCGTGCGAAGTATGTTCGGCTTTTTAATCATTTTTTTTTTTTTTTTTTTTTCATAGGAAATATTTATCATTATTTTTCCCTCTCTTGTTTTTATAAAAACTAGGTTGTAAATCTACTCATCTCCTTTTTTCACGTTAAATTATTAATTATTAAACTTCAATATAATATTTGCGTATGATACATTTAATGGCTAAAAATAACAAAAACCATATGAAATATCTAGTCATTAATTAATAAAGAATATGCGATATTTCAATTGCGATATTTGGTCCTAATTATAGTTAATAATTTATAATTTATAATTCTTGTTTTACATTGTTTGTATTAAAATAATATTCTTAATAATTACATATTTTTTTACAATCTGAGCTGAGCGAAGAAGCTTATGTTTTTAAATTTATGTTCGCTTTTTATTTATTTTTTCTCATTCAGTGAACACTTTTTTGTATAGAAATACTTATCCAAAAATTTTGATCAGTAACTTTTTTAGATCACGCCCAGATGGTATAATTAAGAGGTGATTTTCCAAATTTCTCAAAATTTTTTCCAAATAAGAGGAAAATCTATCAAAAAATTATCATACATAAAATATGCCATCATGTAGTCAACACTTTTTGGCACAATTTACTGTACTCGTGTTTCAGTTAATCAAAACTTATCTGCGCAGTTTAAAATCGTCCAAAATACTGGGACAAATATTACGTAATATTTAGACACCCAAACGACGAAAGTACAGAAATTTATTGAATTAGCATTTTTTCTCTCGATATTCCATATTCAAATTTCTACCGTTAAAGATATGTGTTTCACGCCTTTGCATTCACATCAGACTATATAAATTATCGAGAAAAAATTCGATTATACTTAATATTCTGCATGTATTACTGAATCGATTACATAAAATGTAATATATATTTTATATTCACACGATCAATGTGACATTTCATTTCCAAAGTAATAAAATCTTTTCATAAAAAAAAAAAAGTAAATGTTAAGGATTACACACATTATCAATCGACAATACTATGTTGATTTAACGATTTCATTGTTTTCTCGGGACAAAAGTTATTTGTACCGTGAAAGTGTGAAAATCATTAAAGTGTTCAATGATAATTAGTTATGGGTTGATCTCACACCCTGTTTTAATACGTCTTTCGTTCCTGTTAACTGAGAAACTTCTTATGGGACGTTATTCGTATATTATATTCCTCGAACATGAGCAGAGGCAGCTGATGATGTCTGTTCCTCCTTTGATATGATATTATATAGTTTCAACGGTAATCTTACGAATTCGAATTCAAAAAAAGTAAAATAAAGTAAAGTAAAGACAAGAAAGCCGGACATACTTCTCACCACGGATATTCTTCGCTCTTCGGGTCAGATACCCTTGGTGGGTGTTAAAGAAACGATAAATCATTTCTTCAATAAGACGACTCTAAACGAAAGACGTCAATAATATAAAGAACAATAGTTTTCGTCATTTTCAACACACCCACTAAGAATATCAGACCCGAAGAGCGAAAAATATCCTTGATGCGAAATATGTCCGACTTTCTTGCCTATACTTCACTTTATTTTATTTTTTTTTAACCAATAAATAAAGAAAAGGAATCGAAAACTTTAATGAGAAAAAAGTGACCATACGTCCTGTTTTATAAAGGATTGTCCTTTATTTCGGCTCTGTGTCCTGTTGTCCTGACAAACTTCTCTCAGGACGCTTTTTGTCCCGTAATTTCAAGTGTGTTCCATATTAATCCCGTTTTTTGACTTACTGCTGATTTAAAATTTTTGAAATTTTTGAAATGAAATTATTGAATAAAATAATGTAAGAATCTAGAAATATTTTGGATACCATTAGATTAATTATAAACGTAAAATGAATCAACAAGTTTTTTTTTAGAAAGTAAAGTATACAATATGCATGAATAAAGGATATGAAGAAGTTTTAAAAAGTATCAATTTAGTTTCATTAAGTTATTTAATGTTTTTCAAAATAATGTTTTTATGTTTTTAAATTTAATCTATAATAGGTAGTTTAAAAATTATACTTTTGTCACGATTCAACAACATAAATATATATATATATATAATTTATATACATGTAATATTGTACAATAACGCCCACGACGACGTAAACGACATAAGGTATTGAAGAAAAAAAAAAACACCTTCGGTCAATATAATAGTCGACTGACAATTTAGTCTCGCGGCTCAAAAGATCCGTTTGACCCGGAATCGGATATTTGATTCCAACCCACAACCCGCAGTCGTCGCGGAAACCGGACACAGATTGCGCGCCAACTTTCCCCCTACCCCCTCGTGGTGATTTCCTACGGGCTTATAATTAAACATGGACACCGTAACCCCCCCCCCCCTCCGGCCATAACCGAACAAACCGTGTTTACCTGTAGTCACGGCGTCCGGTGGACCCGAAACGCGTCGTAAAAGTGTCACTCATCCGTTCCTTCGACTGCTGATTTGAATTGGACTTGACATCTATGTTTTGCACAAGTTTAGGTTAGCACAGATTAAATTCACCGAAATCTCTTTTATTTTTCATTTGAATGTCCATTCTCAAAATTAATGAATCACACCGAAATAAAATATAATAGTAATATATTTTAACAATTTTTAATTACAGTCATGCAAATATTTTTCTACTCGAAAAAATAAACGAGTTGAGGCACAAGTTTCCAATAGAAAATTTTGTTCACGCAGCACTAGAAACAAGTCGAATTACAAAATATTTAATAGTTTTCCCAAAGTTATAAACTAGATTTTCATATTACTCAAAAACTAATAGTTTGTACTTACAAGAAACTTGAAATGTTTACCCTATAACAAAAGTAGTTTGAACCCACTGAACATTTTTAACTAATTTGTCCACTATTGAGATAAATAGTAAATTGTATACATATTTCATTTTTTGTAAGTTTTGTTTCTGATACAATTTTGAATTTTAGATTAGGTATGAACTGAAAATTAAGACTAACCCAAATATAACTGCCTGGAAAAAAATGTTAAATACATTTTTTTTTTTAATCATTTAAATTTAGAATTTTTATGTAATTCAAGTAAAAAATTTGTTTTTTTTTTTTATATAATTTTATCAAAATCTTTAATCAAAAAACACGCGTATCATGCTTACACGTTTTCTTATAGAAATACTTGTCCAAAAGTTTCCAAAGTAACTTATTGAACCATTATTTTGGCAAAGATAGTATTTTCGAGTGATCATTTTTCGATTCTCTTAATAGTCTGTTTTCAAAATTTCGAGAAAACTACCCGAAATTTGATACTAACAACATTTGAAAACTTTTTGAACTTTTGTGTATTTAAACAATATAAACATTTAAAACATGAAGGTAAACAAAAATATGAAAAATATATTAGACGAAGAAAATTTTTAATATGTGATTTTGATTTGTTTTTTCCAACGCTTTTTTTATCATGTTATTATTTTTTGTAATAATAATAATAGTGAACATTATCATTTTTACGTAAAATTGTTTTGAGTTAACTGAAACTCTACTCAGAATTGTTTAACATGTTTTAACACTATGACCCAGCGGAGGAGTGAAGTATACTAATGGTGCAAAGTGTATCCGGCTTTTCATTTGTAATCTCGTAGAGTCTTTTTTTTTTTTTTTTGCACAAAAATGTTTTCAACAATAAATGTCGCATACTAATACGTTCAGATGTTTTTTTATACTTTTTCTGACGTTCGCCGTAACCGTCAACATCGAATTTAGAGCATTTGTTGCCCGGGCCGAAGGGAAAATTTGGACAACCCGTAACACCCCTCTATTAAATTAACAAATTATTCGATAAAAGTATTAGACTCTGAACGAAGTGAAGAAGCTAGTGTGAATAATTTTTCATTTAGATCTACTTGTCAAAAGTTTTTGATTAGCAACTTTTTGAAACCGGATTTGTCTCCAATTGTTACTTTAAATTTAAAATTAAAAAAATTAAATACTTCATTTTTTGTATTTTGTAATTCATCTTTTTTTTTTTGAGAAAATTACCCAAAATTTGACAAAAACATTTGGAAACCATAATTTTTTGATCCAAACTATATGAAAATTTAAATATAGACAGATGATAATATGACAAACATTTTGGAAATGAAAGAAAATTTTGAAAATGTGTTAAAAAAATTGGATATTTTTCTAACACTTTATTTTTTCTTCTTCTTATTATTATTATTATTTTATTTTTTTACTTTATTTATTAGACTAAAATAAGTAAAGTAAAGACAAGAAAGCCGGACATACTTTGCACCACGGACATTCTTCGTTCTCCGGGTCAGATACTCTTGGTGAGTGTGTTGAAAATGACGATTTTTATTGTTCTTTAAATTATTAACTTCCTTCGTTTAGAATCGTTTTATTGAAGAAATGATTTATCATTATTACAAAAGTTTTACTATAATTTTTTGGTATTGATGCGCCCTCAAATATACGGTTCCCGGGGGCAAGGGTCATCACAGCTCGCTCTCCCCCTCCCCCAAATCTAGTTTGTGGTACCGATGACCGTATCATAATACCGTCGAGTTGTCGTCTCGTTCCGGTCACCCGTCGCGCGGACCGGAGGAATAAGAAGAGGCGATTCCCAAGCACGGTCCCCGAACATCTGTCGGATTGTATCGAAACGCGAATAAATTATGGTAATACGGGTTCGAAATTACGGCACTGTTTCGCTAGCGGTTACCTCCCCGGTACGAACCGTACACACGGTCGTGCGTTTTATCCACGGACGTAAATCACGGGGTGTTCCCGCGGTCCGTTATCGGTACACATGATTACCCGCGAGTCGGCCGTGTCCGGTGATTGCGACGCATAACTCTTCGTCTTTGGGGTCGTCGCGGTCGAAAAACAACAAGCGAACGAAAACGGCGCGGTGGTCCTCCTATCGCTTGCAGGATCTCGTTCGCGACTAATTTCTACGGCGAACACGGTCATTTATATCGTGGCGTAAAGCAAAGTACGCGATTGTGAACCAAAATTTCGGTAACTAACGCGAGAATCGATTTTAGGGAAGTGTCTTTAACTTTTTCGGTTCCTAATTTCATTTTTTTTTCAATGTCGGTAAAACTGAAATTAGAAAAGCACAAATTTTCCAACTGTTTCCGATGATCTGGTCCAAAATTATGAATCATAAATGTTTATATTGTTTAAAATAAACGAGAGTTCAAAAAGTTTTCAAATGTTGTTAGTGTCAAATTTCGGGTAGTTTTCTCCAAATTTTGAAAAAAAAAAGCTATTAAGAAAATCGAAAATGTTCACTCGAAAATACTATCTCGGTTAAAATAATGAATCAAAAAGTTGCTTTGGAAACTTTTGGACAAGCAATTTCTGTAAAAAAACCGTGTACGCATGATACGCGTGTTCTTTGATTAAAGATTTTGATAACATTATATATAAAAAAAAAAAAATATTTATTTTACTTCAATTACATACAAATTCTAAATTTAAATGATTAAAAAAAAAAAAAAAAAAAAATGCGGTGCAGCACACACATTTTTAACCGGTTAAATATTTGTAAAAATAACCTATTTGTGTTCCTCATTAATGATATACATACGAAAAATTTGATAAACTACCTCCTGCAATGTATATGTGGTATAAATCTGTATTCATAAGTCGTATATTTGATGAAATATATTATACGCTCTATTATAAAATATAAAACGCTTTGATAACGTATTATAAAATGTTCTTCATGCCATTAAAATCCATTTTCCATTGAAAATTCAATATTAAAAAAAAAAAAAAAAAAAAAATTGTAAATTGTTAATATTCTTGGAAACGGTTATTTAATAAATATTCACCAGACCTGTAATCTGAGGGAAAATATCAAGCGCAATGAAAATACCATTAATGTTACATCCATGTGCACGCTCATAGCTCAAAATATCAGTGTATTTGAGTATAATAAATATTATAATATTTTCATATTACAATAAAAATAAATAATTGAATTTTTATTATATAGTATACCAATACATATAAAATTGAATTTATGAAATTACATTCTGAATATATTTTTAAAGATTTATAATTATTTTAAATTTGTTGGTTTACTGTCAGTTTTTTTTAGAGATTCAATGATCCAATATTCAATAAAAATTTATCGAGCTATTTATAATGTATTTTTTTTAATTAAAATTTTTTATGAAATTTTCTCGTGACTATTTTTAGTGGTTGGTGAAAATTTCAAGTTCTTTGCAGCATTATTTTAGAAGTTATGTCAAAAAGTAATTTTCAATTTTACGGAAATTGCGGTAATTGTATATTTTGCCGTTTTTTGAAAATTTTTTTTCAGTTTTTTCGCATTATTAAAAAAAATATTGAGAAATTTGAAAAATGACCTCTTAAAAGTATCAACTAGATCCGATTTTAGATCTAAAAAGTTACTGATCGAAACTTTTGGACCAGTGGTTCTATACGAAAAAGTGTTTACAGAGAAGAAAAAAAAATAAATAAAAATAAATAAACATCATTGTAAAAACATAAGCTTCTTCACTACGTTCAGAATCTAAAATGAGATATTTTCCAAAATGCATTTAAATTTGTTTGAAAATATTTTTAAGGCTTTGTTCCGATATTATTTTCAATAGGAATGAATATTTAAATGTTATAGCTTCAAAGTTCCTACCAAATTATTAAAATATATTTCATGCAAATTGAGTTTACCATATATATATATTTAAGATTTAAGTGTTTTTACTCAAATTTGAGGTTTTTTCTTCATTTTGGAATAACTTTTGAGAATTTCAATAAACTTCCGCTCTAAAGTATTAACTTGATCATATTTGCCAAGCGAAACTTTTGGACCACTTATTCTACAAAATGTACATTGAAAAAATGGTAATTAACATAATATTAATAACATTTAACATGTTATATTATTAGATAATAGGTATCAACAGGGTCAATGGGAGGGGTCCGGACCCCATGGACCCTGTTATAAATATTGCAATTATAGGCACTCACTAATTACTAAATTCAATTAATATTTTCATATTATTATGTTTTAATTTAAACCAGGGACTGATATTTATTTATTTATTAGCATAAACGCCCATGTGGGCTCAAGTACAGAAGGTATTATATTATCTTATCATAACATCAATACAATATAAAATCCTTAGAAGAAAATACAATAAATGATTTGCAAACAACAATTAGTAAATTTAATTTAGGTAGAATAAACGAAATATTATATGTAAAAAGAACTTAGATTATTATAAGTATACATTTTAAATTACTGAAAAACAAGGTTTAGATGGATATAAATTATTTGTATTAAATAAATTAAAATTTATTAAATTATTACATTCTCTGGCTATACGGTCAAGAGGATTATCAAAAACCATAGAACGTGCGATGAAAAGTAATTACAAACGTGGGACAATTTCGAGATGGATATTGCGGAATATGAATGTTAAGAGACTGTAATAATTCAGGACAAGATATCAAACCATTCACTAATTTAAATAAAAACCAAATGTCATTGACTATTTACAAGATAATCTAAATTTAGATATGCCTGAACTGAAGAAAGAGGTAATACTATGGGTGAGTTGATATTAAAAAGTGTATTACGTTTATAAGCGACGAGACGTAAAAATCTTCTTTGAACTCGTTCAATTGCTTTAATTTAGATCTTTTTGATAAGGATTCCCTAAATGTTTGAACAATACTCTGGTATTGGCCTAACTAGAGAAGTACACAAGGCAAAGTTCATTTTTAAAATCCTTAGTGTTCCTAGTTATGAACCCAAGACATCTCAAAGCTTCGATGCAAATATAATATTCAGTATGAGAGAAAAATAATAAGTTCGTTTGGAACATTACACCAAGATCACGAACATAAGCAATTTCCTTAATATTTTCATCGAAAAAAAAAAAAAAAAATGATATACATTAGATAACTTAATTTTAGAACGAGACAAAGACATTTTAAAACATTTAGCTTCAACCCATTTAAACGACACCACTCATCAAAATATCTATAAAGATCGCCTTGAATTTTATAAAAGTCATTCACTTATAGATATCTTTTACTTTTAACGGTTTTGGTTCTGAATATGATAATATTCTTGTTAAACCTTCTTACCTATTGGTATCATTTCGTGTATTGACCGACAAAAAGACCTGTTTCGAGAATTGCTGCGGAGTAAAATAATGATGACAATAATAGTCTAGACGCGATGTCTCGGCATTGCGGATGAGAAAAAAAAACGATAGTAAATTGCGGTCGTAACAACCTCTCTCTCAGTAGTCATAACATCAACAAAATTCGCATAATATTGTTATGTAAATGTGCGTAAACAGTATGTTAAACAAATAATAGTTTGCCGCAATGCACAGAGGTGTACACTATAGAACAACGTAATATAATATTGTTGTTAGATTAAAACAAGGTATTATTATTTAATAAACGAAAATGCAAAATGTTTCACTGCGCGTAAAAAGATATGGTCGCACGAGTCATGTGTAATATTATACAATGTCTAATCACTAGGGCTAGGATTTTGTAGCAAAATAAATCTGTAAAAAAGCATTTATTAACATTTACTCTAAAAATAAATTCAATATTACACTAAAAAATCTGGTCATATGTTGCACTATAGGTATTCTTATATCGCTCTTGGAGTGTGTTAAATTTTAAACAAATGACAAATCGTTTTTCAATTATGTCAAACAATTTTGAACTGAGATTCAGTTTATTTGAGTTTTTTTATTAAATCGAAAAAATCCATTTTACTCAGTCAGTTTTATATTCCACTATTGACAACAGGAAAATAATTTTCACATAGAAATTTAAAAAAATATATATCTTCCTTTTAGAACCATGTAGAACCAAATTCTATTAAAACTTTTGGGCAATTAATTGTTTACAAAAAAAGGTTCACAGAAAAATAAATAAATTAAAATAAACATCAACGTAAAAACACTAGCTTCTTCACTCCATCTAGAATCTAAAATATTATTTTTACTTTACGATAAATTACAATTGATTCAGTAAACCAAAAATGTATGTATACATTTTTACTTCGGTATTTCTGGCAATAATAATTTAGTAGAAAAATAATATATTTGAGATATTATGTGAATTTTTCATTAAGATTATGCGAAAAACGAGAAAAAAGCCAAAAAAAAACCATAACAAGTTAACTTTGTTGAAATTAGAATGATATTAAACGTATTTATCTACAAGAATTGTCTCTCTATCATACTCCCTTAAAAAGTAGCATTTGCTACGAAATTCGACCCCTACTAATCACTATGCTATTTATACAATACAAATAAATCTTCATTGTGTCAATATTTTCCATGTAAATATTTAAATGTTGCGTATGAAATCTAATTAATTTCAAAACCAGCGACGATCCCGACGAGAATCCGTGATGTTTTCACGACGAATTTTTATCGTTTATACGCAACGTATTATAATTTTAACGTCGTAATGAGTGCTGTATAATTTATGGTTATTAAGCCAACGTTGAGCAAAGTGCGATGACAAATTAAGGACTAAACAAATGCGGTAATGAGGAAATCCGACAGACAATAGGTACTTAAACAGGTTCAGTAAGTCGTTGTTCTTGGCCCGTACCGAATGCACTGCGTCACGGTGTCATTAATATTGAAATGCGTACGTGATTGATCGATAAATTTTCCATTTAAAACGTTTCGGACTTAATTATTGAAACCGCTGCAAGAGTCAAAGAGACATTTCAAAAATCCCACTCACGACCATGTGTACCCGGGGTGTGTTTTAACGTTTTATTTATTCATTCCGAAAGGCACAATAATCATTAGCTTGTATCATCGTCTAATTCAATCGAACTGTGTCATTTGTAAAATAAAAATAACTATATTTATAAAAATAACTGTATTTATTATGTTCAAAATTAATGCATATTTGTGAGACACGGTTTGATTATGGTTTTCTCGAAAAAATAGTATTCCTTAATTTGAAATTGAATATATTACATTTTTTGTAATTAGTTCTTAGCCCTGGCGCAACGGAAATGATAAACGTAACAGTTTAATTAAATATTTTTATAATTGTAGAAGTATTTATATATATATATATGTCGTCGTTTTGTGCAAGAAACAACCCTATGTTATTTTATTAAAAAAAAACGAATTAATATACATTATACAATTATTTAACTGAAGTTAAATGTTTTTTTTTCTCTTCTACTCTTTGTTTTCTACTCTTTAATTTCACTTATCTACAAAACTATATGAATGTGTATAATGTATAATATGTCCGATGGCCACAGTTGCCGCGGACTTTGTTTTAATAAAAAAAAAATATATTTAACTGAAAATGAATCTAATAAATATGAAATTAACAAAGCAGAAATATAATACCTATGTCAATGAACATAAAACGTGATTTTTGTTTTTATTTACATGTAGAAACTCCAATAACTGGGCGGGGTAAATTTGTAACCAAGACATTATTCATTATTAATGTTGAGACAATATTTCAATCAATATCATCCTACCGACTGCGTCATGTTTGTTTATGTTTCTTTCTTTATACATTAACAAATTTTATTGAATAAAAACAGTTTTTAAATATTAAAATAACTACACTTTTATTAACTTTCATTTTTCTTTTTATATTAGTTAAATAACACATGAAATCATTTTATAATACACCACACCACACTGCATTGCATTACAATACATATTAAATTATATTATACATTTATTTTCCTAACCTAAAAAAATTAACCATATGTTTATTTTAACTTTATGGTTCTAATCATTAACCACACAATTATTACCAACAAATACAAATTATTTTCCTTCGTAGGTATTACTATTATCAATATTATTATTATTAACGTATTTCATTGCTAAGTTATAGAAATTTAAATCAGAATACACATTGTTTAAGTTTTCATAGATAACAATGAAATTAACTAATAATGGATGCCAATTCCGCATACTCAAAAGAAATCGTTTTAGATTTCAAAAATAATTATCATAAGGTTTTTATTTTTCATAAACTCATTTCTCACATTACTCTAAATTACGTTTTTTTTTTTCACAAAATATCTATATTTTTTTAGATAGCTTTAAATAAAATAATATAATACATTATATGTATTGCATTTATTTCTTTTAGGATTTGGTGTAATCTATGGGTGACATAAATAACGATATTAAAGTTTTGCGACGTCGAATTTTATGTTCCATTGATTCGGCGGGTACTTTTTGGAATTTTCTTTCGAGTTCTGCCTATTTTTTACACACTTGAATCGAAATAAATTGAACGATCAAAAAGTAATAACAATTAACACGTTTATCATGACATTTGAATTCATAATTATTGTTTTATTTTCAGGAGCTCAATTTTAATTGATAAACTGATGGTGCTAAATCTCCTTTGCTCTTATTTTTCACGTAATCTTGTGGTTAATTAATACCTACAGCAGACTCGCTGAATGCCAATTCAACGATTGCAAAATGACAATGACATATATTATAGCAAATGACAATATGCTATAATATCGATTAATTGATATAATTAACTGTAAACAAAACGTTTATTTTTATAAATTGCTATTACCTATATCAGAGGTACCCAAACTGTGGGTCGGGACCCAAAAATGGGTCGCGATTAAATTTTTAGTGGGTCACGTTGTAAGTTTTAGTTTCTGAGTGGGGTGATGGAGCTAGTTTTTTCCAATTGTGTTTATTATTTTTTTCTTTGAACACTTTTTCGTAGAGAAATATTTTCCAAAAGTTTCAACCAACAACTTTTTAAATCAGAATTTGCCTCTCTGGCATTTTAGAAGGGTTAAATTATTCAAAAATCTCAATACTTTTGCAAAATTTAAGAAAAGCTATCCTAAATTTGACAAAAATGCAACTAAAACTTTACGGAAATGTAAATATTATGGAAATCTGAAAAATATTTTTGTGTAAGAATTTTTTTTTTGAGCGAAAAATCCTTATGGTATGTCCGACTTTTTATACACACAATTTTTTTTTTTTTTTGTAATGTTCATTTACACGTGTTCATATATACTTTTAAATATTAACTACATGTTTTTTTTTTAATAATTCAGTAAATAATTACAGTTGGTTACAGTTATATAGTACAAAATGCTTATTTTTTTATTTTTATTCAGTGTCTTTTTTATCATCGTTATTCGACATAAAAAAAGGACATTTGATTATTGTTGTGGGTCGCTAAAATTGAAAAAATGCCCAAAATGGGTCGTATCATAAAAAGTTTGGGAACCTCTGACCTATATACTCCTGCTTTATTAATCATTTAATATAATGAGTAATGACCTATTTTAAGTGTATTACACAAACATATTATAACATTTAAAGAAATATTTGGATACACCTACACGTTTTTCGGCTGATACATTAAAAAACAAATTTTTCATTCGAGAAGTTTGCGGGCATCATTTCATTTCATCTATGCTTATGAGACATTATTCAAAAAGTAACTAATATGATTTTTGTTCGTTCACGTGCACGCGTTCATAATTCTACATAATATTATACGAACGTTTTGTTGCAATATATTACGCTTAAACCGGTGTCCTCGGAGAGGGGCTTATTACGTTATGTTTGTCATCAGTTTCGGGGGAAATTCTTCGACGTTGCGCGCCTATTAAAAATAAATATTCCCCGCAGTATTAAACGAAACGACATTGTTCGGGATCTAGTTTCGGCTTATGGTTGCTGTGCGTGTATGTGTGGTGAAACGAGTACTTAAAGGGATTGTTGATAAATGTGATATAATTATACCCGATTTACTACGATAGTTTAAAACGTTTTGCTTTCCAGATGACGCGCGGTTTCGATGAATTTCAGATCAAAACTGTACGGGCGGCGGGTATATTTGTGTTGCACTAAAGTTTGCAAGGATATAGATCTAAATTTTCAGGATATTATGATAAAATTGTCAACAGATCATAGCCAATCACATATAATAATATTCTCATCTCAGATCTCTTTATACACTAATAAAATATAAGGGATTTAATAACCAATATATACTTTAATTTCATTAATTTAATTATTAAAATAAATATTTAACTTAATTTCCTCGTGTTATACAAATACGTGTTACGTGTAAATTAAACAGATGATTTAACAGATTGAAAATAAATGAAAAAGAACAGAAATAAAATATCACAAATCATATTAATGTTCGTGTAAAAATTAAAAATAATTGTGGTTTAGAATTTTAGGGCTTCTTAAATCTCTCAAGCCTCTTCCCCCCTCCTTAGCTGCGCATATAAAAGTTTAAAATCGCTACGGTTTTGAAGTAAGTTCATAATAATATAAGTACTGTGTTAGAAGCAAGAAAAACCTTTGAATTTAACTTCAATCCCGAGCGAAACACACGAATTAGCCGTTTCAAAAATTCTACGTGAAGGCAACGTTGATATAATTCACAAAAAGCACGCATGATAAATTATTATTTTATTTTATTGATATTTCAATATAACACTGTTGTGTACAACGTGTGATTTATAATAGCGAGAAAAGCGTTTTGGTGTTTTTTACTCACTCGGCGTATTTTTTTTTTCGTTCGCCTTCGCACGACGTGGCGCAAAAAATACCCCGTGTTGCACGTCCGTAAACAGTTTAGAACTTAGCCCGAAAGGCAGGCAGCACTGCGAAGTCTTTGAATACAATAAATAAAAAAATGGACGGTGAAAACACATAATTAAATTCGTGCAATTTTTTGCCTATCTTTAATTGTTTAATCTGTTGTCCACCACTGTCATTGAAAAAATAACTTTTGTTTTCATGTATGTAATCGAGTAACACTTAAATACAATAAAGTTAAAATTTTCTAAATATAACTCAACCTTTTTTTTCCTCAATTGTTTTGGTACATATTTTGTAAAATATGGTTAGGTATCAAAAAATTTTCAGCTTTTATCCAATTTTGTGTAATGGCTTTAGCTCTAAAAAAACTTTTTTAAAAATGAGCGTATAAGAAGTCGTTCTACAATGATTAGAATATAGATGAAATTATTAAAAAGAAAAAATCCATAATTCTTGTTAAAAAAACGCGTTCTAAAACGATTTTGGAATTAATTTCTTATGCCAAAGCAAATCATTATAATTTCGACATTATTTGTCTTTCCTGTTCTGAGTTTCGAGATTTTCTGTTGACATAAGCAAAATTATTAATCGAAATTTTAATTTATAAAATAAAAAAGCCGGACATACTTCGCACGATGGGTGTACTTCGCACGACGGGTGGTATTCTCTTGACGGGCGTATTAAATTTTAAAGAAACGATAAATCATTTCTTCAGTAAAACGATTCTGA
>JAIPRM010009743.1:0-14444 GCA_025469315.1 Stegophylla sp. TES_Ste_2020 | reverse complement strand
AACATGACACAGTGTAGTGGGAACCCGGTTATACTGATATAAAATAAAAATATTATAATCGATTATTAATAAACAATCGAAAATTTTCCAAAAAATTTGTCAAAGATTAAGACGTACAAATTTTTTTTTTCGAAAATAGGTAATTAATATTTTTTATTTCAGTTTTGTCTTTGATTGATTTTTAAAGTATAAGCGTGCGTATACCCACTTATCTGTTGTCGTTTTGTAGGGTATACGCTAAATCAGTAAACTGGTGCCAGGGTATACGTCGTATACCCGCGTATACCCTCCAAAACACCACTGAGGATTGCTTTTAATACATTTTACTCAACAGACGTTGATTATATTTTGACGTCATAACTTTTCTTCAACCGTTTAATCTTCAAATTGATTATATTATTAGTTCCATATACAGAACGATTATTGACTTAGAAGTAGCCGTTCCGATTTCATCAATTTTGATTTATTTAATCATTGTCCTACAAGGACGTCTGTTTTTTAATATTAAATGTAGAAGTAGTAAAACCTATCCAGCAATTTTATGTAATGTAAAGAAGACATTTTTTCAAAATACTCAATAGTTTTTCTAAAATCGAGGAAAAACTCTAAAAAATAAAAGTAAAAATAAGTTATAAAATAAGTAAAAATATACCAAAAACTATATTTTCGGGAAATCGGTTTTACCAATTTAGTCGTTATTCCAAAACTAATAGTATTGGAAACTTAACATTTTCACCCATGATCAACAATCATGTAATCAACCCTAAAAAAAATGATCAAATAATTTAATTTCTTTTTGGTTAAATATCAAATTATGGTGATTACTCTCTTTTTGTAAATTTTTTTCTTTTGTTAATCAAACCGGAGATATTTTTATACAGAATCGTATTTCATTCGAATACAATAAAAAAATAAAAAGTCTTCAAAAACTGCATACTTATAGAATAAAGGACGTTTTTAAAGTAGAACGAAATACATGTTAATCTGGCTAATTCATGCATCCACCCTATAATCCAAATGACTTATCGTACTAAAGGTTCAGAACGTTGAGCACTGTGACCTGTTGGCCATGCACCCGAAGTTTAATACATGAATCCCACTTATTATTTTATAGTCGTATTGTAACTTTTTATCATCAATGTCCCGCGTCGTTTTAGTCCATGACCGTACGTCTTATTTTTGTCATTGTTATAACAATCATCGGAACAGTATTAAATGGCCACTGTATATAATAAATGGGGTTAAAAAAAGCCTGAAAAACTGAGAAATTGTTTGTTCTTACAAATATGCTAATATGCTGCAAAAATTTCATAATATGTCAAAATTATTATTATACACTTAAAAGTGATTTTACAAAATAAATTAAATATTTAAACAATATGCATTTATAAAGAAAAAAGTTACAACAAACAAATAGTTTGTTGAACTAAAAAAATAATAATAATTATAAGAAGTAATTAAATATACATTTTTCATGAAGTTTATATCATTGTATTATTCGTTTTCTGATACAAAATATTAATTTTAAAAATATTTGAAACTGGACATTTTCGTTGACGCAAGAACAAATTATTAAAAAAAAAAATACGATTTGTTTAAATGTTTTACAAACAAACTCAAAAATGTTACATAACATTTTACGACTCCCAACTTATCTCCAATTTTACGCCGACACCCAGTTTGCCAACTAATAATCATGAATTTTTTCTTAACTAGGTTTATCTTTAGTGAATTAGAAACTTTTACTTATTTAAAGATCATCATGCACCTTCTTATGCAAAAAAGCACTTATGTAATTAAAGCGCATTTTGTAAAATAACTAAATTAAAACCTTTTCACATTAAACATTAAACCCACGAATTTTATTCCATCGAAATTACTTTCCACTTAAAATGAAAAATTATAATGCAATATTATACATATTACAATAATATAGTGCAGCATACATAAATCTAAAATAAACAATAGATTATATAAGCCATAAAATAACATAACATAATTTAAAAAATAACTTTTTTTTTTTCTGTTGCCAAATTAGGTGTCGTCGAATTGAGTGTCACCGAACTGCGCATATTGCATAAGCCGCGTTTCTGTTGTTAAAACTTTATAATATGATAATAATTAATGAATCTAGTCATTTGGTGATATTTTTCATGGTCTTAGAATATTTTAAATCATCAATTCTGTGACAGTTGTATAATATAATATATAAAACAATAAAACATTAAATCTGCAATAAATAATTAAATAAAATTTCTATCATATTTTTTCCTGGATAATTTGAAAACAGGTCAACCAGAGGGTGAATAATTGTTTTCATACTGAGTGTTCATCTATTCTTGACTGGTTGTCCATAAAGGCACAGAAAATGTAATATGTTTACATTACATACCTACTCATAACGCGTGTTCAGCATATTATTTTGTATGCGTATAAAAATCGGTGTAGAAATCACTGGAAAATATTATTATGGTACACGGAAAACATGCACGATATGACGAGGCATTCCTGTAATATATTATTATTCTCGTAAGCTCGAAAGGAATTTTTTTTTTTTTTTTTATCGTTTGACGCGTTTTGTTGCTGAAATACGCGTCATGTTATTCGTAACATTCCTTCGCAAATTGATATAAATAGTGTTTCGTTGAAGACAAAAACACGTTTCATGCGGCAAACAGCCATTCTCTGAAATCCCGGGGCAAAAGAGACGCAAAGACATATTGTTATTGTGTTTTTATTTTCTGACAGTTCTCTGTGTTCTCCTATACGAAGAGCGTTTTTATTATACCTAAGAATCAAAAGTTAATGAATTTCGGATTCTTTTTTTTTTTTCAGAATTTTTTAAACGATTTTCTTCAAGCCAAAATTGAGTTTCAATAGCACGCGAACCTAAATAACTAATTTTTATTTTGCATATTTTTATTTTTTTATTATTTAGGTCATTTTCCAATATTTTTAGTAATTTTTTGTACATTCTCAGATATTTTTTATATAATTTGTTTAATCATTTTTACCCATGTCCCAATAGATGAAAATAAAAATAGTAAGTTTATTTTTAATCCAATATTAAATCATATCTTTAGTCGATTATCAAGAAAAAGATTGTGCTCATTTCAAATCTCCTCCAATTACTTCAGTGAATGTAGAGAGAAGATTTTCTAAAAATAAATATTTACAACGGTGATGGTAAATAATTATTGTCAGACAAAAAAAAGAAACATTTGGAAAAAGTTCGGTAAAAAATTTAATAAGCACTACATCGAAAAATCTGCTTGGTGCATGACGGTCACCTGCCACTTTTCGGGGCACAGATTAAACATAATATACACTAATATAAGTCTTACATACATTGGAGGGTTACAGTAGTCAGTAAATAGTTAGATAAAAATAAACTGAATATTTATTTTCCGATAATATTAGCTATTATTATTCTTTGCCAAACCTATTGTATGTTATAAATAAAATAAATACCTGGTAAAAAATGAAGTGCGAATGAATTTAAATATACATAACATTTATTATTTGAAAACATACACAACTTTAAACCAGTAAAATCTGGAGAAACGTATAGATAATGAATAATAATTATTATTGGATATTATTTGAACTATTTTCTTCTTTGCTGCCACAAAATTTTTTATCGATATCCGCATAGCGAAGTCGTTACTAAATCGCCTATTTGGTAATAAGTTACGGATTTATTACTTGGATGTTTCAATAGCTACGTATAAATAAATACCAATTCCACAGACTAAAATATCTAAATTTTACTATCTAATTTTTATCTACACATTTTGTGCTATTATATTGCTTGATTTTCGATCTTTGTCTCCAACACTTTTTACTTTATTAAAATACTTTAATTACATGTATGACCCCCCTCCCCCCCAAAAAAAAGAACAGTAATTAATACAAAATTCACAAATTTATTAGGACCATGCATTTCACGCTATTACAGCTGATATCTTCTAAACAAAATCAACGAACTTTCTGAATCAATTATAAAATATCGCGATAATAAAATTAAATATAAATTGTCACAATGTAATCCATACTCACTTTTTCATTTTGTACTAAACACTTAATATTTCGTACTACATAAATTGCGTCGTACTACACACAATTTTAATCCCTAGTCAATTCTATATAAGAAACTTAAAATTTGAAAAAAAATTGTAAGTAAACCTATCTAACAAGATAAACTTATCTAATTATCTTTATATATAATTATGTACTTAGTACCTAAGCATACTAGCAAGTATTATAAAAGGTAAATGAGTCTAACACTGATATATTTAAACCACTAGAAATATACATTTTCTAAAACTACAAAGTCTATAATAGCTATTAACTAGTATAATGCAGTGTATGATAATATGGTTTGAAAAGTTATACGAATGAAAGATTTATACAAAGCTTCGTAAACGAATACATTTTAAATACAAAATACTTACACATTGTTCAAAACTTTAAAATTTAAAATTTTGTAATTACATTACCTACCCACTTAGTATTTTTCATATAAGTTTCAATAGATGCCATAAAAAATAAAAAATAATCGGTAATGAAAAAATTGTTTATATCTACAACAAAATCAATGTAATAACAAAAAGAGTAGTGAAAAATTTTAGAAAAAAATAATGTGGTAGTGGTGGGATTCGAACCCACGCCCTTTCGGACTGGTGCCTAAAACCAGCGCCTTAGACCACTCGGCCACACTACCCTCATGACAACTACCCTGAAACGCAGATATTTAACTATCAAACTACCCTTAATTTCAATTACTTTTAACTTTTTAATCACGCTAACAAAAACATAAGTAAAAACAATAGTGTTTTCGCTCCGCTCTTAATCATATTTTAAACTTATAATCCTTTAATAATTTTAATTTTCATAGTACATATTGTAATGAATAACGTATTTAATAATAAAGCATAAATTTAATATTATTTTAATTTGTTTAAATTAAAAATTAGGGGTAAGTAAATTAATTAAAATATAGAGTACAAAAAGATTTAACCTTATCTACCATTATTATATCAAACTTACGCGAACATGTAAAAATTGACAAAAATATCGCATTTTTATTTGAAAATGGAAGAAAACATTTATTATAACAATTTTGATCGCAGGCCATCCAAAATAGCTTAGAAGACTGCAAACCCCTGTTCTAAAATTTAAAACAAAATCACGTTCAATTAATCACTGGAGTCAATTTTTGATATCAGAAGATAGAACCATTTCTCAACAAACTCAAATGAAACAGCTATGAATAAGATCTAAATAGTAAAAAAAAAAAGAGATCAGGGAGAAAATAACTAGTTTATTAAATATAATAGAGGTATTCCCTCTCTTCTTCAAAAAATCTAATGTATCACCAAAGGAGTAATAATATATACTTAAACTAAAAATAAGTTTACATAATATCTGTACTGTACTTAAAATTTAAATGCTATTATCAAAATGTGCAAGGTTTCCGGACTAAATTAATTGAACTTAGATATAGCATTCCCCTCATAAAATACGATTTTTTTTTTTTTGTCTTAACTGAAAAATGGTTAAATGATACAATTTTCAACACTGAATTAGGCTTTAATTATGACAATATATTTAGAATGAACAGAATTTATGCACGAGTTCATCGTCTTGAGTAGGTGGTATTAATATTTCTTTTTTAGCAACTGAAATATGCACATGCATACCTTTTAATGACGTTGAACAGATGTTTGCATAGGTTAAAATAAATCATTATTTTAAGACTGTTTTAGTTAACTTAAATGAGTTAAACCTACCTTAAATAATTAAATGAGTTTAGTCAATGTAACACAATTTTTAATACTTCTGATTCTCTTTGAAAAATTTTGGATAAAGAAAGTTTTAAAGGTGTTTTTGTCAAACTTTGAGTAGATTTTCCCAAATCTTGGAAAAACTAATTAGAATTTCGAAAAATGACTTCTAAGACTACTTATTCTTGTGGAAAAATTTAGATAGAAAAAGTTTCAGTTCGTGAAGAAAAAAATTATAATAATAAACATAATTGTAAAAACACTAGCTCCATTTAATAACTAAAAATTATGAATCAAAAAAAAATTTTCTAATATTTTAAGAAACTCAGATTTGCTGAAAACTATATGAAATTTCAAAAGAACTCAATATCATATTACTCCTAACACTTTCTTGACACAAAATATTGTTCATTATAAAAAGTATTTTTGAAGTTAAAGGTTTTGTACATTTTAATTACAAAATGAAAAAAAAATGTTAGTTTAGTTACAAATGAATACAATTAGAGTATACAAATTTAAAAATGAAATTGTATTCAATTTATATTTTTGTAATTTTGTAACAACATATCATATAGTGTACAACAATTTTTGAATATTTTTAAGGATAGAAATGATTAAAATTGGTAAAGTAATACGCATTTTTATCTTAAATAATAGATTAAAAATTTAGTGCATTTGCTTCTATATGTATATAAGTAGCTTAAAAACAAGAGACTTATAAAAAGCTGTTAAAGTACGGACAAATATTATAAGATATATCTAGTTTATGGACACTCAAGAGGGTTGATAATGTTTTATCACCATCTTACTTATTTCTGGTTATTATATTAAATACTTACTATTTCAACTGCATCCAATGATATTATTGTGGCGTAATGAATAAGATGTCAGTATGAAAATTCGACAGTACCAGGTTCGAATTTCACAGTGTAAACTGAATTTTTCGCATTTTTTTTTTCAACTATGACTGACCAGAGGTGCCAAGATTAACATTAATGCTAATTATGATAAAGTGCATAAATATTTTATAACAATTAGAGCCGATTTATTTTTTTTTATTATGATGTTTATATTTTATTGTAATTTGACATTATTTATGGATCCCAACCTGAGGTGCGAAGTTCACACATTTTTTTATTGCTTATTTTATGTTTATTAAATATAATGGTTTATTTTAATTAAAGTTCCTTGTCCTATTTATAGCCAAATGTTTTAATATAAATATTAAAGAATGTATAATACATAAATAAAAGTTCTATAATATGTTGAAAAGACTATAGATTACCATACATACTTCACACCATGGGTATTCTTCGCCCCTTAGGTGGAATTTGGTGGGTGTTATAAATTTAAAAATGACGATAGGTAATTTCTTCAATAAAACTATTCTGGGCGAAAGCTTCAGTTTATATGAGACAATTTTACTTAAATATTATGAATGTTAAAAAAAAAAAAGTTATTTTGTACTTTGTTTTATATCTCACTATTAACTGACAACAGAAAATAAAATTTTGAAACAAAAAATAGTGTCAAAAATGTTTTTTTCACATTTTTAACATTTTCTTTCACCAAAATATTTTCTATACTTTTGTGTATTTATATTTACATTTTCACAGAGTTTAGATTAAAATAAAAAGGTTTTAAAGATTTTTTTTGTCAAATTTTAGGTCTTTTTTGCTAAATTTAAGAAAACATTTTGAGTTTTGAAAAATTATTTCCTAAAGTATGTAATTAAGGCAAATTCTGATAGATTCCAAAAGTAGTAGGTCGAAATTTTTAGATAATTATTGTTATACGAAGAGTAATTATTCGCATTAAATGATTAAAAATAAAATAAACATCATTGTGAAACACTATCTTCTTTGCTCTACACAGAATCTAAAATCATAAAAAATTATTTAAGAAATTTATGTGGCCAAAATCGACTATTAAACATTGCTATGCTCATAATAGAAAATGATAGGCCTTCACTCTTCAGAGCTGAAAACAGACAAATAATTATACTAAAAAAATGTCTTATCTGAAAGCTAGGAAGATTAAATTTGTAAAAAATGTTTATATTTACATATTATATTTACTTATTGTTTACAATATATTACTTTTTGTAAACATCTAATAATCTTTTTATTGTAAGTTGTTTTAATTATAAAGTACCTATTGTTACTTATGTAATGGTTATATTGTACTTTTATGAAATAGTTTTTGATTAAGATTAGTTTAAAGTGAATTGTAAGAAGAGTAAATAGCTTATATTTCTTTATATTAATAACTTTTTAAACCAGTTAATATATATGGAATTATAACAATATGAATAATTTGTAAGTTGAGTCAGTTGAGTCATTCAGCTTTTTTTTTTCTTCTGGAAAATTGCTCCTAAATAATACTTTACCCTACGGCTTAAAAATTCTAATTGTGGGATTGGCCATCTTATTAATTTTTCGACACTGAATACGATGATGTGAATTGAAATTGACGTGTATCAATAGTTTTCTAATTATTTTATTCTATTTTGAAAACTTAATACATACGGTTATGATATTAAATACCTACCTACTATTTCAACATTTCAACGATGTCAGTATGGCACAATAAATATGGTGACAGCATTAATATGCGATGATGCCGGTCGGATTTTACCCAGTAAACTAAATATTTTGCACTTTTTTTTAACCGTGACTCACCAAATGTGCCATGATAAACATTAGTACTAATTATGCTATAGTGCATAAATTTTGATTAACGATAATTAGAGCTGCTTTATTTTATTATGATGTTTAAATTTTATTGTAATTTGAAATTATTTATGGAGTATTCATTAGGCGTATGTAAATATGTATATGAAAATCAATTTTCGTTTTTCGCAAATGTTGTGTGAAACAAAATAATTTTTAGTTTAACATTTAAGTTAAATTCTTCAAAACTGATAATTATTATTGTGTAAATAATCTAATAATTATTATTATTATTAGTTAATGCTCCCCTCAGAATCGTTTTATTGAAGAAACGATTAAGTTTCTTTAAAATTCAATACACTTGTCAAGAGTATCCCACCCGAAGTGCGAAGTACACATTTTTTTTCCTTTTCTTTATTTATTAGACAAAAAAAAGTAAAGCGAAGTATATAAACAAGAAAGCCGGACATAATTCGCACCACGAATATTTTTCGCTCTTCGGGTCAGATACTCTTGGTGGGTGTGTTGAAATTGACGACCATTATTGTTCTTTATATTATTAACGTCCTTTGTTCAGAATCGTCTTATTGAAGAAATGATTAATCGTTTTTTTAAAATTCAACACCTACCAAGAGTATCTGATCCGAAGATTGAAGAATATCTGTGGTGCAAAGTATGTCCGACTTTTTTGTCTATACTTTTTTATAATGTTTAGGTCATATTTGCACTTTGTAATAACATCAACTTCTGAGCCTTATTATTGTATAACTGGTATCTATTACCTTTATTATATTATTGTCTATGCCAGCTTCCAAATGGATTTACTGTATATTTACTTTTTACACATTATACTTTATTATACATTCTACAAACAAATTATTATTTTTTTTGAAATTATTTGTAGTTTAAGTACTCTTGTTTAAAATATACGGATCGCGTTCTGGATCGTCAGAGACGCAATTCGTGAGTACCTTTTTTACGAGATGCAACTCGAGATGTGCTCCCGATCCCATTAACCCGCGCAAAACGTTCGAATCCGCAATGGGGGGGGGAGGGTTGATCATGATGCATCTTTTTTTTTTTTTGAACTCACATCTCCCTCAAAGGACTTGTTCACATCTGTGTTATTATGTATTTTTTTTCAACTCCGCTGTAAAAGTCAGACCTTAAAAAAAAAAAAATGTATATTATTCGTATTGCATTTCGTTTGATAAAAACAGATCCGACGTTTTTTACCCGCCTTACTGCGTCGTACTGTAAGACATTTCAGTATATCCGAACATCTGTGTTTCCGGAAAATGCGTTTTTAGATCCCTTTATACTCAACTACGTTTCAACATCCATTATACGAATAATATATTGGTATTATCAGAACTATTATGTTGGCTTTTAGAAAGATCACTTCTAAGAATGTACTGCATTAGCATATTGAAGGCAATGGTGTGTCCAGCTCAAAATATTTGGCGTGTGCAAATCTCTTATTCGGGGTATGCATTGGTCTACCGCAGGTTTTCCTAAAAGTTATTAAAGTCTAGTCTCGGTAACCCAAATTTGAAAGGAAATAAAATACAACGCTATACAACGTCGATATTTGGCTACTGTTCATTATTTTACAGTACAATAGTAGTTAAAACATAAACAACCCTAGGTAGTTTTTGATTGAAAATCGGTTTTATTGACAAAATTTGAGATATTATACAAGTCATTACTGACTTTGAACTCAATCTATGTACAATAATTTTTGTCTTCAAACTATTGTAAGAGATTTGCATTGCGTTGCATAATTGCATTGTGCGTATAGAAATTTCTAAGGAACAATAAAAAAAGCCGGACATACTTCGCACCACGGATATTCTTCGTTCCTTAGGTCAGATACTGTTGGTGGGCATGTAGAATAAAAAAAATAATAATAATGATAAACCATTTCTTCAATAAGACGATTTTGAACTAAGAAAGTAAAGGTGCAATAGGACACTAATTGTGCATTAAGAAATATAAAATGTGCAGTTAACTTAACAAATATGTGCACTTGAGGGTTAAGATATGTAATTAAATTTACTTTACAGAAGGTATTTTCAATAACGCATATTGACTGCCCAATTAAGAAACCTGGTAAGTCACATTTTAGATTTTGAACAAAGTGAAGAAGCTAGTGTTTTTACAATGATGTTTATTTTATTTTTTTTTTCTGTGTACAACTTTTCGTATGGAAAAAAGTTTCGATCAGTAACTTTTTGAAATCGGATTTGCCTCTAGATTGTACTTTAAAGAATTCATTTTTTTAATTTCTCAATTCTTAAATTTTTTTTTTTTGGAAAAAACTAACCAAAATTTGACAAAAACCACTCGGAAACCATCTTTTTTGATCCAAACTATATAAAAATTTAAACATAGATAGAAAATCATATAAGAAAGATTTTGGCGCATAAAAATTTTGAAAATAAGAAAAAAAAATTTTGGACATTTTTCCAACATTTTTTTTCTCATTTATTTTTTATATTATTAACTTTCTTCGTTCAGAATCGTTTTATTGAAGAAATGATATATCGTTTCTTTAAAATTCAATACACCCGTCAAGAGAATCCCACCCATCGTGCGAAGAACACCCATCGTGTGAAGTATGTCCGGCTTTTTGAAATTGTACATGAAAAGCAAAAATCTCAGTAGGATAAAATTAATGAACCAAAAATAACAAAATATCATATTTTGCATTACATTTTGGTACATAAATTCTATAAAATAAATTATAGGAAACGTATTTTTAATTTTATTTTATGAATTTTACACTAACAGCAACATTATCTCATTTTCAAAAATTTTTAACAAGGTTTTCTAATTAGGCTGTCAGTATATTATTTATCCATGTGGAAAAACCAAGTGTCTATATATTATCTAATGCTTGGTAAAAACAAAATGTTATTGTCGTTAAAAATGTTGTTTTTGGATGTTGTTTTGAATTTATTATTGCCACCAGGCGAGCTAGTTTCATATAAATTGTATTTACGTTTAAGTTATAAGCGACCTAAACTTTGAAGTATTACAAATTTTATAAATCCGTGTCGGCAGTGATCGTCGCCGATTATTGTATTTTTGTATTGGTGTATTATTCGTATTTACTAAAAAGCAGATCAAGCGAGACAAAATAATATATAAGCGAAATTATATTCATTAATACAATTTAGGACGCTTTGTTGTATTTTAAGTTACCTGTACAGGGATACGCGGTGTAATTAAATCTTACATTTTTAAACGATTCAATATAAAATAAAAAAACTGTTTTATATTTGTAATATTTTTTAATATTTGTAATAGAATCGAAAATCCTTTTCCCTACCTTATGAAAATATATTTTAAATGATAAATATTTTAAAACTATTATTTACTAAATTGGAAATAAAAGCAGGTAGACAATTTTTTTTTTAATATAGTTTTCAATTGGGAACGAGAACTTTGCGCTCCCCCCCCCCACAAGTTGCAGTAAAAATAATATAATATTATTTATGTGCAGTTGGAAAAAATTCTTAGAATGAAGCCCGACTTTTTCTTTTCCCGTCGTCGTCGTCGTCGCTTGTCGCATACTACGTAAGCACGGTCATCTATTGTAGTTGCCGCCGCCGAAACCGCTGCTGTCGCATGTACCTCCACAGTCCACACCTTAAATACTCGCAATGTATCTATATACCACATTTCATAAAGATCAGCCGAACAATAATTGCTAACTTTAAACGGTTAGGTAAAAGAAAAAAAATTGACTTACGTTTTCGAAATTTTTCCGTACTGTTAGTTATAAGTATGAGCATATTTTAATTACATTTACACATCTTAATATTCAGACATAAAAATGTTATGTAATAAAAACTTACAAAAAAATAAAACGATATATTTCCTATATTTTCAAAGTTCTGTATTTACCAAAAAATGGATCAAATGTTTTTGCGATTCTTATGAGGTATGACTGTATGAGCATGACTATTGTTAGTTATTGGTGAAAGTTCCAATTTTTTGGCTCCATTATTTTTAAAGTTTTTATTAAATAACTATAATTGATTTCATGGTAATATTTATTTTGGTATTTCTAGTAAATAAGTCCGTACTTTACCCTACTTTTTTCAATCAAAACCTCATAAAATGTTGAAGTTAGTAAAAAATTATCTTTCATCAAATTATTCGTCCTGATATTCTACATCAAATATCTATGTACGTACCAAGTTTCATGAAGATCAGTCGAACCAATTATTTTTTATATGCGTTTAAGTGTGTAATTGTGGGTAAAACTAATGAATTCTGTCTAAGTGCTAATTTTAAACAGTTATATGTATAAAAAAAATAGACTTTCAATTTCCAAGATTTTTCTAGCACCGTTGGTAATACATATGAGTATATTTGCATTAAATTTTCAGTCATTAAAATTGTATTAAATATACACTTACAAAAAACGATAAATTTTTATTTTTTTTTCAAAGTTTTATTTTTACCAATTAATTGGTTAAATTTTTTTGAAAATTTTTTGAGGTTTGAGCGTGACTTTTTTCATAAGTTGGTGAAAATTTAAATATTCAAATTCTGTTATTTTTGAAGTTATGTCAAAAAATTATAAAAATTCAGGTTATGACTTTACTGTATTTTACCGTTTTTTGTCAATTTTTGAATAGCTTTTCCATACGTTTAGAAGAAATATTGATAATTTAAAAAATTACCTTCCAGAAGTACCAACTAGGTAAAATTTCCTAGCTATAGAGTTACTGATTGTAACTTTTTAGGATTTCTACCAGAAATCGTGCTTACATACATACGGAAAAAATACAGATTTATAAAACCAATACATTCTTCGCTGTTTGCTCCACTCAGAATCTAATATAATAAAATAATATAGGATTAATATATTAGTAACTTGACTATTGACTCTGAGTATTTTAATAAATTGAGTACCTACTTATAACAGATATAACAAATTATAACCATTCAATTTTGTTTTTTCTTTATTTTTGGTGGCAAAATCGTTTATAATATCATCATAATTCAAATTTTTGGCTACTTGATTTTCGTTTTAAATAACTGAAAAATTGTTGAGTCTGTCTTGATTTATTGAAAATCTAAGATAGGATATAATTAATTTTAACTTACGACAACTTTATTCACAAAATTATGAAGTCACTCATTAAGTTTTAAATATTTGATACATTAATTTAATATTAGAATAGGCATCTCGTAGGTTATTTGATCTAATAATTGAAAATTATAATTCTCATTATATAATAAGTAAAACTGTTAATACATCCGCTTATTATTTGGTAATTTTTCACCAACCCCCTCCCCCTTCGACCAACACTTCCTGGGCAAGTGCTAGATTCACCCCACCCCCTAGATTCGGTCCAGCCAATAATATTCTAACTAGTTCTACAATGGAATAATTTCGCTTTAGGAAACGGGGAACAAATTTTTGAATTTTAATTGCTGTTTTTTCTGTAATATAGTATCTGATCCGAAGAGCGGAGAATATTCGTGGTGCGAATTATGTCCGGCTTTCTTGTCTATATTTCACTTGACCTAAAATTTAACCCATCGAATCCCATCTGAGGAATTAAGAATACCCATGGTAAAAATAATGTAAAGATTTTTTTTTTATTATTGTCCATGTGTTTTCGTGTGTTTTCAACCAAAAACTGGTTCAAACGTTTTGTCCATATCTACCACAAATTCAAAAATAACATCATCTAAATATTTTAAACTGACAAATATTTTGAAATTCTCTATAATTTTAAAAAGCCGGACATACTTCGCACGATGGGTGTACTTCGCACGACGGGTGGTATTCTCTTGACGGGCGAATTAAATTTTAAAGAAACGATAAATCATTTTTTCAGTAAAACGATTCTGAACAAAGGAAATTAATAATATAAGAAAAAAAAAATTTTTCGAAAAATGTCCAAAAATTTTTTTCACATTTTCAAAATTTTCTTGCGCCAAAATCTTTTTTATAGGATTT
>JAIPRM010009742.1:0-14444 GCA_025469315.1 Stegophylla sp. TES_Ste_2020 | reverse complement strand
GCATAAAGAACAAATAATTTCCTCTAATTTTGATGCATGATATCGTTTTAAAATTTTGATTTACCTTGGGCTCTAAAAAATTTGTAATTTTTGGTAGGTGATAAATAAATTTGTTCTATTTTACTTTAATATACCGTTTTATTTTAGGGGTTAACTAGCTGCAACAATTGTTTAGCAATCCAACAGATAGTTATCTGTAATTTATTTATGTAGTTCATAATGATATAAAGTGATTGATTTAAATTTTTTAATAACCCTCCCCGAAAAAAAATCCTGTGTGCGCCACTGCCCAGTAGCGTATCTGAAGCTCCACCAAGGAGGGGGCGATTTGTAAATTATCCTTACATTCCTTACACATCACATCATCGTTCGGGCTTAGCCCCATAAATCCATTTTTAGCTCCTAAAACAAATTTGTAAATTATTCAAATCTTAGACTAAAAAATTCTTTCATCAGTCTTATAATAAAACGCTTATTTTCTTTGCCTTCCAAACTTTTGATAATTATCGAGCTTTTGACTGCTTCTTACATTCAGTCTCTTGAAATAAACCATATTATATCACGTCATATTCATAAAATGTATAACATTTAACTTAAAAATTCGTAATTATGATAAAAGTAAAATAATTTGATTATACATAATATCTATTATTATAAATTTATAATTTATAAATGAAATAGGCATTTCATAAAAAATAATTATAATAATTTATTTAAATCTTGTTACTGAAAAAATCGTTGTTATCAATGAAATATTGAACAAATTTAAACGAGTGTTTCTTTTTCACTCAAAATAAAATTTTAAATTAAGTATTATTCACTCGTATTAGTTACAAGTATCAAAGTATAAATGGTTATAGAAAATTCGTCTTTTTCTTCTTTTTTTGAGAATGATCTACGGTAGATGAACATTTATAATTATAAATGTATAATATTACATCTCGATGAAAAAAAAACTCCAAGGAGGGGGTGATCCACCCATCGCCCTCCTCTCAAATACGCCACTGCGCGCACCGGGAAAGGATCGTGATCTGCAGTACGATACGTTCGCGAGCAACAACGTCGTTTGCGGCGAACCCTTGAATCGCTCAGACAGTCACATAATATTATTATTATTAACAATGGATTTTTATTTTTATAAATTTGGTGACAACTTTCATTTCCTTTTCTTATGTTTTCAAAGGGGGAGAAGGATACGCGTACATAATTTTCTTGTATACTAAATCCGCACCGCACATACGCGGTATATTCGACGTGAGATAATTTTGAACTCATTCGAGATTTCAACGCATTGAACAAATATCAATTTGACGCATTATATTGTATTTATTCAAAGTTAAATGCATTTTGAATTTCCCACTGAAATATTATAAAATAATGGTATTAAAAAAGGTAAAGTAAAGTAAAGGCAAGAAAGCCGGAAAATGTAATACAAACATACACATGTGTATTACTAACGGCACTGAAAAAAATCTCGAAAATCGTAATTCAAGTATTTGTGTTATAACTGTTTAAATTTTGAATTTTGATAGAATTTATTAGTTTTACTTAAAATTACACACTTCGACGTATATAGAAAATAATTGGTACGACCGATATTTATTAAACTTGGTACATAGATGGAGAACTACAAGACAAATATTTTGGTTAAAGAAAATAATTAGTTAATTTAATAGTATTAGACAATTACTGGATACTTAAAAAAATAGCGAATTAAATTCAACAGTAATATCAAAAATTAAATAAAATTTATAAATAGCTTAAAACCTAATATTCCTATAAAAACGCCAAAAATGCCTATTAAAAAAATTACAGAAAAGTTGACGATCTATGAATTTGTAAAAAAAAATGTTTATTTTTTTTTTTTATAAAGACATTTATTCACACACATAGCCAATTATTATTGATTTAAGATAATTAGAGCTCTAATTTTATTTTATTATTATGTTTATATTTTATTGTAATTTGAAATTATTTATGGAGTATTCATTCGGTGTAAGGGAATATATGAAAATCAATTTTCGTTTTTCGTAAATAATGTATATAGCAAATCATTTTTAGTTTAATGTTTCAAAACTGATTTTAATTATTATGTATTAATTGATTCGTTTTATTTAAGAAATGATTTATAGATTTTTTAATATTCAACACAACATTAAAAGTATAAAAGTAATGTTTTAAACACTTTTTAACACTTTTTTTCTCATTAGTTTTTTCCCCTTTTCTTTACTTATTAGATAAACTAAAGTACTAAAAAGTAAATTAAAATATAGCATAGTAAACTAAAGTAAAGTAAAGTAGAGTAAAGTAAATTAAAGATAAGTAAAGTAAAATAAAATAGAGCAAAGATAAGAAAAGTATAGACAAGAAATAATTAACTTTTTACGTTCAGAATCGTATAATTGATGTAATGATTAATCGTTTCTTTTAAAATTTTACATACTTACCAAAATATCTGACCCGAGGTGAGAAGTATATTCTACTTCCTTGTTGATACTCAACTTATCTTTACTTTACTTAATTAGACTTTACTTTACTTTACTTAATTTTTCCTTATTTAACTTTACTCTTTTTTATATATTAAAATCATTTAAAAGATCTTTTTGTATTTTTCTGAAGAATTTCTTCATCCAGTAAAATTAAATAAGATTAGATATTGAGCAGTTAACAACATGGAGAAATAATGCATTACTTTTCATCATCAAAATATTTTTCCTATGAATAAAGGATAGAAGACTAAAAATTTAATTTGTATGCTTTTATTCATACGCTATGTTCATAATAACTTTTAGTTATCTTATTTTTGTTGAGTTTATGTTTTCTGCATACAAATATGGGTGTTATTTGTTTAAAAATATTAGTCATATTAATTAAATTAAATTATTTAAAAATAAATCACAGGGGCCGCAAATTTTCTCGGGCCCCCTCCCGGGATGCGGAGTCTGCGGATTCTCAGTTACTCCACTTTATTTTACGTAAAAATTATCGCTTTCGTCCTATCTCTAATTTTGAACGACTATGAAAAAGATGGTTGAATACGAATTTCTGTATACTTTCAATAGCGTTACTAATAGCATTAGTGTATGTTTGTATTAAATTTTCAGATCGTAATACCAAGAGATTAATATTTCATGAATTATAAACTAACGAAAAAGACGAAATTTTCAGTCTTCAAAGATATTTACTTTTATACTTAGCTTAAAATGGGTCAAATATTTTTAAAAGTATTTATGAAGAGTGTGCGCTTGACTATTTTTAGTTGTTGATGAAAGTTTCACGTTCTTATAGCTATATAGTTTTGGAATTATGACTAAATAACTAAAATTGACTTTTTTTGTTATTTCTAGAAAATTTTTCCGTACTTTTTCCAACTTTTTTTCATCAAAAACCTTGTTAAATTTTGAATTCTTGGTCCGTAAAAATTTTCAGATAAAAGTATATTTTAACGCTTTTTTTTTTCAATTTTCTGATAGTTTTTCCCACGTGTATGGAAAAAGTATTGAGAAATTTGAAAAATGACTTTTTTAAAGTACCATTTGGGTGTGATTTCGGATCGAAAAATTGTAAAACAAATCGTTGGACCAGTTGGACCTACACGAAAGTTTTTACAGAAAAAATAAAAATAAACATCATTGTAAAAACACTAGATTATTTGCTCCGCTCAGAAACATAAATTGTACTATAAATACCTATAATACTATTTTAAATTTTTATTTTAAAGATTTCTGTTCATTGTCTTGTTAAGACTATGATCTTGTAAAGTTTAGTAAATCAATTATTATCCACATCCGTGGTGGAAATTTTTTATGGTGCTGATTTAATAAACCGAAATCCAAAAGTAAACTCATGACTTTATTCACTGATATTATGAGTATTATTTTAATATTTTATCTAGTTCAGTATTATTAAAATATTTAGTAGTTTCAGAAAGATATTTATTGGAAGAGCTAAAAATGATTTTTCACACTTTTCAATAAAATGCGTTATTAATATTTTGATAAAATATAATAAATCGTTTTGAAATAAAAATAAGATAAATTTATTCTATCAACACAATACATAAGTAGATACCTGTAACCTAATACATGTTTCATTTATTTATTGTATGTTATACTTAAAAAATTACAAACTAAACGTCTCTCCATATTTATATAAGTAATAGTAAAGATTATATTGAAGATTACGTATGAGCTTAAATTAGCTAATATTTAGGTGTCATATGAAATAAACTTGTTCTGAATAGGTAGACTCTTAATATCAAAAATGCAACTGTTTTTGTATGATAAAAACATTGAAATCGTTAAAATAGCAGCAATAACAATTTACAAAGTTTCCAATAGTTTCCTAAGTGGTCTATTTTTCTTTTCGAAAAGACAAAAACGACAAATCGTTTGTAAAAGTTTGAAGATTTAACTTTTAAAGAATTATGTTGTGGTGTAATATGTTTGCGGTGCGGGTGCACGGCTGATTTAAAAGCCGTCATGAAATTTGTTTTTTTTCCGCCTGTGAAATTTGAAAAACAGCTTTTTCAAAGTGCCGCCAAGGGAGAAATTCAAAATCAAAAAAGAACTATATTTTATATTTGGACTGTTTCTTTTAGCTTCTACTAGGGAAGTTTTTTTTATAGATATCAAATATATAGCATACCGTAATGCGGTAAAACGTATAGATTCTATCAGTGGCGCACACAGGATTCTTTTTCGAGAAGAGTTACTAAAAAAATTGAATTAAACTGATTACTATCAGAATGACTATCTGTTAGATTGCTAAACTACCGTAACAGCTAGTTGACTCCTACAATTAAATGGTATATTAAAAGTAAAATAGAACAAATATATTTACCACCTACCAAAAATTACGAATTTTTTAAATCCCAAGGTAAATCAAATTTTTAAAACGATATCGCGAGTCAAAATTAGAGAAATATCGTTTGTTCATATGCTTTGAAAATGATTTCTCTCATAATTATAGTAAAACTAAAGTAAGATAAGATTATATGGTGTATGAAAGCTTCGTAAATCAAAAATATTCCTCAATTTTATATAAAAACCTAACTTGGGATTAAAAGTTTTAAAGAAAAATTAATTTTCATATTTTTTTCAAATTAGGTACCAAATTATATTCAAAGCTAATAACTACCGCACAAAACGATTTGCCTACTGTTGTATTCAGAATCAAAAAATAAATTATAATTTAGAATAAAAACAAAACTGAAATTGGAGAGAGATGGGTGGTAAAAAGGATTTAAAATAAGATGACCACAGTGTTCAGGTAATTGAAATACTTATTTTTCAACACAATGTGTTAAGCACGTACTCGCGATCCCCCGGTCGCACCGCGAACTCTGCAGTCCACGATGTCCGAACGAAGCGCTGTCATACAGACTGTATTATAGAGGGCCGGGCCTGATTTGGAAAAGGGGCATCTCGTTCTTTCAATTAAGTTAACTAGTGAGACGTATTTCGCTTTCAACTTAGCATGGTTTTAAGGCGAGCCCGGTCACGCATGCTGGGACGAAAATTCCTCAAAGCGACCGACTCGGAGACAGAAATTGTCCCAGACTGGCTGCGGTAGCAAACCCACTCACACGGAGAATACCACTCGTGATTGGCTTTCTCCCAACAGGCTTTCATCAAAGCCGATGACCGAACGACGACTGTGTACGGTTCAGCCGCCGTCCTGAGTCCCGGCTTAAAGGGAAAATGGCCGGACGGATCATATTAGCCGGTTACACGGCAGTGCATGGGCACTCGATGTGGACACGTCATTAACGCTCGAAACTGAGAGAAAGCGACCGTCTTTACTAGAATAAGGTTCGCGCCACCCCGAGAGAAACGCGAACGATAGATGAGCAGAAGCTGACCCGTTGGCGCGTGAACCGCGTACCTGTGGACACAGACGCCGAGACGTGCGCCGTCACCCAGATAGATCAAACGCTTGCACACATTATACAGGTGTATCCAGGATTTCTTTTTTTTTTTTGAAGGGGCTGAGCAATGACAAAATGCTATAGTCCTCTTTGATTCATTGATTTTTATAAATTATAAGGAATTCCATAAAATCAAGCATTCCCACTCAATCACCCCTCCCACCAACAATTTTTTTTAATCAGTTCTTATACACCATACTGTATTTATCTCAATATATAAAATCTAATATTGAAACCTTTGGCGCTTATGTTCTAGGAAACTACTAAACCGATTATCTTCATTTTTTTTTTTATTTTAATGGAAGATTATTTCATGGAGAGAAGGTTTCTATCGCAATAGCATTTGTCTAAGTTAATAAACATATGAGTTGTCTACTTATTAGAAAAACGTGTAAATTGTATATACCTGTGAATATATTGTGCGGCCCGCGGGTTTGCAGCTACCTTTAACCTGACCGTTTTTCTTTTGTCTTTACCCGTCGTTATTTTTTGGATAGATTTTTTTTTAATTTTAAATATATATATATATATATATATAACACAAATAATAAAATATCTACAACTTTATTTTCGATTATTTAGTTATTAAAAGGGTTAAAAGAGTTATCTATAGAGCGGCTTAGTTCTGACTGAGAATCAACTCATATCCAAAATTAACGTGCCGATTTTCTAGAAATTTTCAGGGTATTTACGAACCAATATATAGAAATTTTGTAAGAAATGATTTTTTTTTTAATTTTAAATACATAATAAGGCTTTTCTCCGATTTTATATTTTTTAATATAAAATTGTAAAATTAAATAAAAAAAAGCTTGATCTAAATATATACCTGTATACCTGCAAACTATATTTTAAACAAGTTATATAAAAATAATCGCTTGTTTTTTGTCGGGAATTCTATATTGCTATTCGGAAGTATACATAAAAAGTTCAATAGAGCTAGCCTATTAAAACAATAATATTTATATTAAAACTTTATGTTATTCAAATTTACCAGTAATGGCTATGATTCGAATAATTCGATTATTTATATTTTAACTTTAGTATCATATAGTGCGCTTGTTGTAGTTGTGTTTTAATCACACAAAATAATAATATCTAAAGTGACAAGCTTTTAAATAGATAATTTGAATGCATATTTTTCAGTTTTTTCTCCTTATTTAGACATTTTTTAGTGCATAAGTACATATATATTTAGTCATTTATTATTGCATAAACATTTCAACCCAATAGTTATTGCCATTTTTCTGTTATCGTAAAATGACTATAGATATAACCTATTTAGATAATTTGGACACTATAAAATTAAAAGTCAACTGTTAAATACTGCGGATTATAAATAAGCAATTTTGGGAGGGGACTACACAGCTCCCCTCTGGATACGCCACACTATAAAGGTCATTAACAATCTCGTATCTACGAACGAGTATTTAGGCATTATACGTACGGTCTCGGCACCATGAAAAAATGTTATCATCAATTTTGTCTTATCTTTAGGCATTCAATTTTATTCTCCGGAGGACGTTGATTTAAGTATTAACCTAGTTGATTATCAAACCAAAATGCCTCCACCTCGCGCAACAAGTCAAGGGATAAAATGTATAGATTGAGTGGAGTGAAGCGATGGCGTCAAAGCAGCGTAGCGATGAATGACCAAACACGCGAAAAAATTATGACGGATCGTTCACGCCAGCATCTTTTTATCGTGTTATCTGTGCTTGGTGTTATAAGCTGCTTATAAGTCAAAAATTCCACATTTATTTTCGTTCGACTAGTTTGACCGAGTGGGTATGCATAAGTGTCTCATATTTACCAAGTTCGATTCTGTTTATCATTACTTGATATTTTTTGCCTCTTTTTCCGAAAATATTCGCACGTTACACAGCAAATCGATTATTAAGCCGAAATGTCCCCACGTTACACAACAAGACGAGCAGGGGTGGATCTGAAGAATATTTAAGGGGTGGTGAATTGGTATCATAGGTATAATTCAGCAAATCTTAGTAGTGTGAGGGTGGAAAGTGCAATTTTCTATCATCCTAAATTTTCAATTTTTTCTTCGTATACCAATCTAATTAATAATGGTATGATATATAATATAACCATGATCTACTACAATATTATAATCACTAACTCATCAGTTTAGTGTGTTGAAATAAATTATCTTTTATTTTGTTGTACTATGTGACTAGAAGTTGTAAATAATTAATGCTAAAAAGTATTTTCATATTGCTATAATATTCAAGACCTAATTATAATAAAATACCATATAACATTGTTGTAAAAATGTTTTTAGTCGATATTAATTTCCAAATCTTAGAAAACATCATGTCAACCGCAGATAATAGGTTATTCCAAAAATTGGTTGTATTTAGAATTAACCTGGCATATACTACTAGGCTGACGAGGAAATTGAGAAAAAAAGTCCAAGGAGGGGGCGATTGCTGCATTGCCCTCCCCTCAAATCCACCCCTCCTAGTGATATTTTCAATTTGCAGAGTGGATCGGAGCGGTCAGCGAACGGAGCTAGTCGTGCCCTTAATCACGGTGGGCAATTGGTAAAAAAAATAAGTTTCCACGCAAGTTCAGTGATAACACGATAAAAATATGTTGGTGCGAACGGATTATAAAACTGTCTACCTAATCATTATACACCGATTGATAACAAAGATACCATAGAACAATCATTCGCGCAGAAATTCAAATGAGCCAATCAGAATACTTAGTATCAATGAGTTTTTAGGTGCCAAAACCGTACGTAAAAATGCTTTTTTGCTACCGGGCTCAACACGCACGGCCTGGATCTTCGATCGGACGGGCCCAAAGTTTTCCCCAGCCGGCTTCTCCGAGCAGATTCCATCTAGACTGTAAATAATTAAATTACTCGTTTAATATCTTTCGAATTTGTTGTTCACATAACAATTTTATGGCTCTAGAGCTATGAACCACACGCAAAATGATTTCAATGCTGATACTGACTCAACGTGTTCAGTATGTACCAGACTGGAATCTCGTACACACATATGAATCACGTCGGTTCGAAAAATATACACATAGACTTTCCCTTCCCCTATCGATGCCAATTTATTTGAAAAACGTCTTGTGAACATCTTCGCACAGTTATTATCATTATAATATGACATTATTTATGCTAAACAGCGTTGTCGTCGTCGTCGTCGTCACGCTTCGTCATCGCCATCACCGTCACCCTCGCCGTCGTTATTATATTATTATTATTATTATTATCGTTTATATTATAAAATAATTAAAATAACCTACCCGCGCTTCACTTATCGCGCACCAATGACAATGACGATTTAATTCGTATCTACAGCTACACAGGCTCGCACATAACATTATGTATTTATTTATACATCATATGTGTCACCAGGTGTATTTTAATATTCGGCGACGCCTCTAATATAAATAATCTGAAAACACGTCTCCATGGCAGATGATGAATGGATCGATGACGCCGCCGTCGTCACCGTACTTGAAATATCATTATTATACATGGACAATGTATAATGCACATGTTAGTGGTATAATGTATGTGCACTATACACGCTTGAAACGCCGTTGTCACAGGAAAATCTACACCCGGTCAATCATACCCCCGGGGGTACTAAATCCTAGAATAATTTTACCCCGGTAATGAATGTGAGAGGTAGAGATATCCTAGAAATATAATACAGGGGGTAAAAATATCCTAGGATTATGGTACCCCCAGGTATAAAATTTGAGGGTATGTATATCCTAAGAATATATTACTGGGAGTATTAATACCCTAAGATTCTAATACCCCCTCCCCTCGGTACGAAATTTTGTGGTATAGATTTCCTAGGAATATATTACCGAGGGTATTATTATCCTAGAATTATTTTACCCCCCCCCCAGAATATGAGTGCTATAGGTATTTTGAAAATATTGTACCGAGGGGTATTCATATCCTAGAAATCTGATACTCCCGGTGGTTATTTTAACACTCGGTACAATTTTCCTGCCACACCGGCGTCGCTGGACTTTATCGTTACTGCCGTGTGCGCTACCCTACAGTTTTTTACAATAATAATGACAATGATTTTATCATTATTATTACTGTAATTATTAAACTTCCATAAGGAGGATGAAGGTCAACAAAGACGACGGGTACGTTAAAATAAACGACGCTCGATGAAGGCAGGACGGAATGTAAAGGGGGCATAGAGAGAGGGCCGTGATACTCATCTAGGCTCTATTGACCAACTTACAAAAAAAAAAAAAATGTTTTATTTTATTTGGATTGTTTACTTGAATTTGCATATTTGGTCAATCATCATATAGAAATAAAAATAAAATAACGATTACTTACAGTAATCATCTATACCTAACATATTTAGTTGTAATGCATTTCTAATACAAGAACATAGATTAATTTGAGCGAAGCGAAAAATCGTTTTCAACTTGACATAATTGAGTACGTATGTGGTCAATTTAAATAACCATGGCTCCTCAAAAATATTACTTAATGCCGGCGCCGAGTGTAGCTTGTGAGTTATAGGTATATAATATACTATTATAGCGTTCTGGCCTAATCACCTCGTCGATGTAAGTGTGCGATAATTATATTACATCGCTCGCACGACGACGTGTCATTAGGTACCCATATATCATAACACCACGAATCATATTTTTCTGTTATGAACTTAGACGCGACATTTTCGATGTAGTAATAACAGTACCTCCTACACACTTAGGTAATGTCCTAAGACATGGGCGTAATTTCGTAAAATTTCAGTGGGTGAAAAATGCAGTCGACAGAGCTGATAAAAGAATTTTAACATACACAAATTAAAATTTTTTTATGAATTTTAAAAACTTTAATAAAACTGCGAATTAAAATTCAAAATTTTATACTTATATGCAATTGTTATTGTTTACACCGTTATTAATATTTATGTCAAATCTAAGTGACTCGTGATGCATGGACACAATGATACTTTCACTGATTATAAATAGGTACTTAAGTATTAGACTACTATTTATGTACTAGTATAAAGTATATAAAATCAATGATACTACTACTACTACTAATATTGAATTTGCTAATAATTTTTTCTTTGTCGATAAAACCATTATTACCAATTTGTAATAATACTAAACCACTTGGACATTTTGGCCCATTATAAAAATATATTATTATTTGTTGCTTTGATAGTACCTACACAGAAAGAGATAATCTATTTATTCGCAATTTAATAAGGTATAAACGATAATAATTGATTTTAAATATGCGAAAATTTGGATCATACTTTGTCAATCCTGTAGATTGTATTTGGCGTCCATCCTATAACATTCACTATTTAAGTTCCTTGATCAAATCTTTATCGTATCAAAATACTTTGCAGGTGCAAAAGTATATAGTTGCACCCGCTACATAATTACAGGGGGTGCAAGTGCACCGTCGTGCACTCCCGTAATTACGCCTATGTCCTAAAAATAGGCTTAAATTGTAGACAGCTAAAGGTTACCTTTACATCTATTCCACTCTCACCGAAAGTATATTTTAGTCGAAGACAGATTTTAGATTCTGAACAATGTAAAGAAGCTAGTGTTTTTGGTTAAAACTTTCATGTATGAATTCAATACCAAAAACACAATATTGGTCACCTAACATAAATAGGTAATTTGAATAATTGGTACTAACTATGGAAGTCCGATGTTTTTGTATTCAGAATTTCATTTTAGGGATGATTTAATTTGAACTTTTAACACTTGAATAATATCTAACTGAAAATCATATCAAATGATCAAAACAATGACTTAAACCTTACATAAAATAACCAATAACCATTTTATTTTTTTATTAAACATGCTCAGCATATTATTAGAAAATAATAATTATTAATATTATAACATTTTCTACATGTATTTGTTTGGTTTTGAAAAACAGTTTTACTATCAGAATTAAAAGTAATTATTAAAATAAAGTCTATCCTTTTAGATAATGAAGCAAATGTTAAAATAACAGTATTCTGATTTACATAATATATACAAGGCATTAAGTGAAGAAAAATTCCAGGGAAGACTGATAAAATTTCAAGAATTCCATACATTTGTAATGATTAGATGCATATTCAGAAAACAAAGAGCATTCGACGAAACGTTCATAAATATTTTATTTATTACGATGAAAACCATTTTACTTATTATTTTGTGTAGCCTTTTTGGTACAGAGTGTGTATCGGGCCCTTTCTTTGAATTATTTCTAACTACACCTGTATATATATATATATATATATATATATATATATAGTTAATACAAAGTAAAATGTAATACGATTCAAATTTTGTGGAATATTATACACAAGAGGAAAACATTTGAATAATTTATAAATACCCACTCAATTATTTCATCAAACAAAACTTAAGATTTTGTGAATTTTGTGAAAGCTAAAATAAAATAAAATCTGAGTCTGAGTGGAGCGAAGAAACTAATGAATTTCAATTTTAAATGTTTTCATAATAAATAAATAACAGTAATAAATTTCAGAGTCTGAGAAAAACGTAGTTATATAATGTAGGTATATATTTATTTCTTATTTTTTTCTTTAAAAACTTTTTTTATAGAACTACTTGCCCAAAAGTTTTTTGAATAAAAATTTTGATCTAAATGATATTTAAAGAAGTTATTCTTTAAATTTCTCAATAGTTTTTTTAAATTATAGGGTAAAACTAACCAAAATTTGACAAAAACACTTCTAAAACATTTTTTAGATTCTGATCAGAGTGAAGAGGCTTATGATTTTACAATGATTTTACAATGATGTATATTTTTTTTCTCTCTTTCTGGAAACCCTTTTTTGCAAAGAAATTTTTATTAAAAAATTTCGATCACTAACTTTGTAGATCCGAAATCACACCAATACAGTACTTTAAAGAGATCATTTTTGAAATTTATGAAAATATTTTTCAGAAATACAGAAAATTTGTCGAAAAATTAACAAAAAATGCTATTACAAGAATACTTCATAAAAATTTTAAAAATATTTGGTCAGTTTTGAGTCAAGTAGTAAATCATTTTAAAATTATTGGAAATTTATCGTTTTTTGTAAGTTTTTATTTCATAAAATATTTAATTCTTGGTATGAAAACTTAACAATTTAATACGTCCTCACTAATATAATGTCTAATTGACTTCAAAAAATCTCGAAAATCATTATAATAGAGCCGTATAAGTAATATAATATGATGTTCAAAGAGGGAGAGAAAATAAAATTAGAGAAAATAAACTACTTAAGGATACGTATTTTAAATTATTTAGTTAATGTTTGATAATAGATCCCCCATTTTTTTTTAGGGAGGGATTTTTTTGGAAAATGTTGTTCCTTAAGATACTTTTTTACAATATTGCCGTCAGTGGTTAACATTTTAAAAAATCCCGGTTATTAAAATCCCCGGGATTTTTTTTTTTTTTTTTTTGTCAATTTTTGGGTAGATTCTCCCAAATTTTAAAAAAACTATTGAGAATTTCGAAAAATGGTCTCTTAAAAAAACACCAATAGGCAAATCGTTATTCAAAAATTTGCTATTCGAAACTTTTGGACAAGTATTTCTATACGAAACGTGTAAATATAAAAAAAAAAAAATAATAAACATTATTGTAAAAATACTCTTTATTTACTTTATAATTTTGTTGAATATATTTTGTTATACTTGTGTACAAGTATAGTATCAATATTTATTTCTTCTTGTTTAAGGTGGTCCCGAGAGCACAATCTAGTATTATTTTTTCTGTGATAACCTAATTTTTATAAATCAAATTCCAAAGGAAGGGCTCTTCACCTATCGCTCCCTTATAACCACCACTGGGTGAATACCTATGGTAGGTACGAATATGCTCGTCTCTTTATTTATATATTCTGAATATTTTTGAGCTCAATAAAATTAACGTAATTATTTTATTTTTTCTTATTAATAATAAATAATAATCAATCACTCAATCATAAATCATAATCACAATCACAATCAATCACAAAATAATCAATCACTCAAAATACCTTAGATATAAGTCATAAGTTAATTTTATTATAGAGAGTTAATTAAAGACAAAAATATACACACGGCGTATTGTATAGGCAATTCTTCTACATGATAGCATATATATATATATATATATATATATATATATATTTACTTTTAAAATAGAATATACACGTTCAGAGGCGTAATAATTACGGAAGAAGTGGTTAGGTTAAAAGGCGGGACACTTTTTGGCCAAAATGAACCTTTCCCTATTATCGGCCATTCTGTAATGTTTGTTTTCGGCTAGTACACAATTTTGGTCACCAATTTAAACATTTAAAATATTTTTCACTTTTTCTCTGTTAAACTTCTAATTAAATAAATGTTAGATTCTGAACGAAGTGAAGAAGCTTATGATTTTACAATGATGTTTATTTATTTATTTTTTTTTCTCTTTCTGAAAAACACTTTTTCGTATAGAAATACTTGTCCGAAAGGTTCGATCAGTATC
>JAIPRM010009741.1:0-14446 GCA_025469315.1 Stegophylla sp. TES_Ste_2020 | reverse complement strand
ATTTTCTATCTATGTTTAAATTTTCATAAAATTTGGATCAAAAAATTATGGTTTCCGAGTTATTTTTGTCAGATTCTGGGTAGTTTTTCCAAAAAAAAAAATTGAAGAATTGAAAAATTCAAAAAATGACCTCTTTAAAGTACAATCTAGAGGCAAATCCGGTTTCAAAAAGTTATTGATCGAAACTTTTGGACAAGTATTTCTATACAAAAAGTTGTACATACAAAAAAAAATAAAAAAATAAATAAATAAGCTAGCTAGCTAAATAACTAGCTTCTTCACTTCATTCACAATCTAATACGTATGTGACTATGACTGCCTTTAGATTGAAGTTTTTATACTAATGAAATAATAAATGTTCAATGGATCTTAAATTTCCCTTTTCACATAAAAATAATCTATATATACAAATACACATTCTATATACAAAGAATACAATAATGTATAATATTTCGTTTGGAATTATTTGGAATCAGTGAAAACTGATGACTTTTTTTTTGACGATTGTAAATGTAGATAGGAATATAATTTTAATCATCCTCTGAACATTCCTTTTAATAAAATTTTCCTCTCAATATAAAATATTACTATAGTGGAGTGTAACCCCCACGTGGGGACCCACTGGTATTCATGGTATCCATTAAAATCTAGTGATATTGTTAATATTAATCCGCATTGTATAGTTGGTAATCAAATAGGCCTTAATTTTTAATGAAACATAATACCACCTGAATACAGTGCAGTCAGAAATAGGAATTTTGTATTACGGATTTAGTGAATTGTTAATTTGATAAAAACCGTGGTGTTCGAAGTTCATTGTTGTACATGACTATACGAAACGTAAAGAAAACATGGTATAATCTTGCCCACTTTTCTCCTCATATAGTTATTATAAATAAAGGTTCAGTGACGAAAAAGATGTAGAAAAATTAATCCAATTTTCTTAAAAATAACAGTGGTGTAAACTGTTTAAAGTTATTTTTCAGGAACTAACTTTGAGCTAGAAGTATAAAATTAAAGCAAGTCCTGGATCATTTATTTTTCAAATCGAAATATGTCCTGTATATTTTCTAATTTTTTAAAATAAAAATTAAGTTACTTTCAAGCCAGATAGTCGAATTAAGCAAGACTGATAAATTTTAGTTTTATAGTGTTCTTTCCTAAATATGTAACATAATGTATTATTGAGATTTTTATAAAAAAATTTAGTACAAATTTTATTTATAGGGGCTGATATCAATTTTAAATTGTAATCATATGAATTATATACGTGTTTTATATTAACAACATTACACGTTTACACGTTTATATACAATTTTTTGCCTTTTCATACGGATCTCAAATTTTCGATATTAGCCACATTTACTCAACATTACACGAATAAAAATGTGATTATTTCAAAATGCTTTTGAACTGTAATATTACTGTCTTGTTTATTATTTAAATAAGTTAAATCACATTAAAAAATAAATTTCCCTAGGTTTATAGTTATATGATAAATGCTTCTTTTTTTTAATACGAATGAAACGGTATTAATTAAAAATATAAAATTATCAACACAAAGTCATATATGTTCCAACTATTAACAATATCTTATCCGAGAAGTAAAGTGCTAAAGTAAAAACTTCTAACATCATCATCTCACCCATCTTTATTAAGTATTCAAAGTGATACATTGAAAATGTTAAATTAAAACGGTTCAGTGAAATCAGTGTTTCTTCGTTACACTCGGAATCCAAAATAAACCATCCAGTTATTGTCTGATATTTTTATGCTTTTAAATGTAATAATTTTGCTTCATCTTTCGTTGGAATTTTGTTATTAAATTCCTTAAATTATGATTAAGAATTAAATAGAAAGTTACGTAAATAATTGTTTCCCCGAAATTTAACTATAAAACTGATGAATGTTAAAACTGTTCTATATATATATATATTATATTAATTTAGAAGAAAACATATTTTTTTGTAATAATTTTTCCAACTATCTCAATGTACACAATATTTTATTATCGATTTTTTTTCGGTTAAAACGATAAACATTTTAAAACGTTGTTATAATGAACAGCATGCGAATGAAAATAATAATAATAATAAAATAAAAATCTCTGTCTATCGATGGCAAATATTAATAGTCCAATTTATTATGGGTTTTATTACGTAATAAAATTCTACAGTGCAACGTTAACACTATTTGCGACCCAGGAGAACCCGAGAGCTTATCGATACGACAACGATGTAGGTGGGTGTACCTTCAATAAAAGCCTTTTCACTTTATTCGTAGGTACGACAATAATTTAATTACAGTGTTCTGAAAAATGTTCAGTAGGTGTCATCTGATTTAAATTTAATCACGCAGATTTAAAAGGTGGTAAAATATCGAGAAGGGCCATCGGGAGATAATTCGCATTAACATTTTTTTTTTTTTTTTTTAATTTAATTAATAGTAATTATTTGCTTTAACATTTCCGGCAAATTAATACAGACTAATAATGATTTCCACACCAATACTTCCGCGGAGTGCCTTGAGAAATATTCGCTTTTTCATATTAAAATTTTATTACAATATTGTACGTTTTAATTTACATCAATTCCTAGATAACGGCCAATAGTATCCACTAGTAAAATCATCTGCCCAATACTCTCATAGGTGTGTGACCAGGAGAGTGCTAGTTGACCTTTGGCATACTCAAAAATCCAAACCATAAATCCCAATTTTTCAACGGGTATTAAATTTTTAAGTTGTATTACATTCTGAATGAAGTGAAGAAGCTAGTGTGTTTTTACAAAAAATTTTATTTTTTTTTTCTGTGTACAACTTTTTGTATGGAAAAACTTGTCCAAAAGTTTCGATCATCAATTTTTTGAAACCGGATTTACCTCTAGATGGTACTTTAAAGAGGTTATTTTTTTAATTTCTCAATTCTCAATTTTTTTTTTTTTTTCTGGAAAAAACTATCCAAAATTTGACAAAAACGACTTAGAAACCATCATTTTTGATCCGAACTATATGAAAATTTAAACATAGATAGAAAATAATATAAGAAAGATTTTGTCGCAAAAAAATTTTGGAAATGTGAAAAAAAAAATTTGGACATTTTTCTAACATTTTTTTTTCTCATTTATTTTTTATATTACATATTAACTTTCTTTGTTCAGAATCGTGTTGTTGAAGAAATGATTTATCGTTTCTTTAAAATTCAACACACCCGCCAAGAGAATCCCACGCGACGTGCGAAGAACACCCCGACGAGCTAAGTACATACTTTTTTTTTTACTGATGTAAGAATTGTTATAGATCCATTATTTTATAATTTCCAATTTGCAGTACGGTTTTATAAAGATAATAGAGAAAATAAAGAGGAATCGATACTGGTTACATGTTTTTATTATAATATTTACATGCTTTTGTAAATATCGTATACAATAATATGAAACTATATATTGCATAAAATTAAAAACTATTTACTAGTATTGCATGTTATTTAATACTCGAATGAAAACGAATAATGGTTATTGATTGGATTATATTGTATAATAGCGTTTAAATACGTTTGGAATTAAAATTGTATTAAGATATTAGTGGTGATCTATTAAGAATTGCGGCATCCCTTGAGTATAGTTGTGCCAAAGATAATAGTTGATGGAAAAATGTTTGTGAAAATGAATATGAAAATAGTTTTATAACGAGTTATTTCTTATGCTATCGAATTTGTTCGAAAATTCGAATAAATTTTTTTTTACATAACGTCAGTACTTATATTCTAATAATAATAATATGTAATAGGTATGTCACCAATACGTAAAACGTGTGTTGCTTTATATTATGACGTATGCATAACGGTAATATATTATATTATGTTTTTCGTACATTCGCATGTCTCGAACGGATTTCAGCCATTCTGAAACGTTTATATCATATCGTATATAGAAAACAACAACAATATACATATTTGATATGTGCAATGACGATTATAGTGTTTGCGCGCGTATCGAGTAATGGGCCAAACGTCTATAATACACATTCAACTTTGATGTTATAAATAGCGCATCGCTCAAAAGTCGTAAATAATGTGAATATTGTATAATCCACGTCATTGTTGGTAAATACAAGATTTTCGATTTTTTTTTTTTTTTTTTGCTGTACGCATAGCAATAAGTTCAACTTCGGTTTCTCCCTCATCAATCGCGTATAATTTCGAAAATGAGATTATTCTAGTCAAAATGAAACATAAGTAAGGTTTGAGCTTTATTGATTTTAAAAGTTCCAAGAATTACTTGAAATATCGTACTAAAAATAAATAAAACTTGCATAAAAAATACTTCAGAAGTGCATTCAAAGAATATGTATAAATTTGAATAAAAAAAAAAATAATAATAATACATTTCAAAATACAATACAAACAAAAAAAAAAAATAATACAATATTTTTGTTGAACTATATTTTTTATTACAATACAGAATAAGTATAAACTATCTTCAACAAAACTCTAAAATAATTTTAATAATTCATAAAAATTCGCGCATAGGAATAAAAAGGTCGGGAATACCCATGCATTTATAATACTTTTATAATCTAAATTTAAATTTCATGATAAATAATTCCATTTTCCAATAGAAAGTTATAAGAACAGCAATGTTTGAGCCCTATGCATGATTATTATAATAACGCGTAGTCAACGAATATTTCTGTTTTTATTTTATAATTTATGAAAAGAAAAAGTTATTTCTAGAATTTCTGTGAGATTAGATTATAATATTTTTCACGTAACGTTAGTTGTGGTTCTTCAAATATTATATATTTGCGTTTATGGTACATATTTTAAACGGTTTACGCATTGTGGTTTTTACATCGTTGGATGAATATTGGGTTTTTTTTTTTTTCACCAGGGATCGAGTTAAATATTATAGTGAGCCTATGGCGGTGCCAATACTAAATTCAACTCCGATTATACCTTTTTTTATTTTAAAATATAAATTATGGATATTTGAATTAACGAAGTTATTTTGACGTATATATATATATATATATATATATATATATATCTACTACTCGAATAACCCGAAAAAATAACTGGTGAATAATCTAATTTAAAATGAAAACATTTCTTTAATTTGTATAAACTACACTTCATATGATTCTTGCGACTTAAAATAAGTCATTAAAATTATAGAGCTTTAAATTTAGTTTTGAAGAATGCAAATAATTTCAGTAAAAACTGAAAATTAAAAGGCCGGACATACTTCGTTTTCCGGGTAAGTATTCTTTAGTGGGTGTATTGAATTTTAAAGCAATGATAAATAATTTCTTCAATAAAACGATTCTGAACAGAAGTTTAGTTATTAAACAATAACCACTTAGCAATAATTACTATGTTACCATGATTACCACGTTACCATAGTTATCATATTACCAAAGTTACCATGTGACCATTAGTTATCACGTTACTATGGTTATCGTGGTTATCATGGCTACAATGGGCCCAACAATGGATAACAATCGAAGCAACGAGGGACAACTTTTTGAAATATTGCGAATTTAGAAAAATTTCAAGTATTAAGTGCCATTAAGGCCAAAATTCTGATTCAAAAAATAGCTGATCGAAGCTTTTGGATAAGTATTTCTATACGCAAAAGTGTCCACAGGACGGGAAAAGAAAAATAAACATTATTTTAAATTCATAAGTTTCTTCACTTTGCTCAGAATCTGAAATCAGTCTGAGATCCAAAATCAGCATTTAAAAAAGTGATACTCTCTTATAAATTAGTAAATACAGTCGTTTTAGTTATTATTTTAGTGTTGAAATTATAATGTATGTGACTTTTTTGACATAGGTACATGGTATTTTTTTTTAATTTTTTTTAATTAAAACATTTTAACCTTTCAATCAGGACGAAATGCCTACATTCAAACGATCTTCTTAATGTGCTTGAATTAATTTTTATTATACACCTACTTTAATTGATTTTAAAATCCAAATCTGGATTTTGTTTGACCACCGATTCTGTATTAAATAATTAATTTCGTTTTAATTTATTCTCCATCAATTGTATTAATTATTTTTAATGACGTTTTGAACTTTACATATATAAAACGTTTTTAATAATTTAATTATAATTAATTCATGACGGTTGCAAACATATATAATAGTGAAATTTAAATTATTCAAATATAAAATTTCCTTTGGGAAATATGGTAAAAAGACAATTTAAAATTACTAATCGTACATTTAAGTGAGATGACGATATAAACTTAACTTGTCATTCCATCCGTTTTTTTGATATTGACGATAGGTTTAAACAATTTATTTGCAGTCACTCTTTATTACTCGTTATTGAAATAACTATATGTAATTATATATGAAAAATAATATTCAAATTTAATATTTAAACCTTTTTAGACATTTACTGCGGAATAATAATTACGTCACGTCATATTACTATGATGTTTACCTGGATAATTTATGTGTATTTATGTCATATAATGATGCGAATGTCACGAATGTCCTATCCAGTTGGATCGAGTCACGTAATTCCGCCATAACGTTAAAACGTATTAATTTCACAAATGGAAAGCGAGACAGATTAGATATAGAGCTAACAGAAATCCAAAATCCGACCGAAATAATTAATTCCAGTATGTTGTACATTCCGCGTGTTAACGTAGTATTATTTTGTGGATTACTTACTTTTAATGTCACTATACAAGGTACAAAATACTGCAGCATTAGAGTCGAGTCGAACGATCGTTTGATTATAATTTAACAAATTAAAACGTACTCATCTATTTGTGCATTTAATCCTGTGAGTTTCGTTGACGGAATTAAATAACCTAATATGTTTTACCAGCGCTCAAAACAAACATCGATATTTGATGGGATACAAATTTTGAACAACAACAATAATAATAACAATAGTAATAATGTTGCCAATAATACCAATTATTGGTAAACGTATGTAAACATAATAATATAATACAATATGAGATATTGTTTTATATGTGGATGAATCACACGAAACAATTGAATCATTTTATTTAAAAAAAAATATATATATATATGTTTATATATATTTTTTTTTGCATTCAAAATAAACACTCAGTTCAAAAACTCAATTTTGTTTGCACACAGTTCAATTTTACGACCGCACAGCTAAACATCGCCTCAGGTTGTACCTATATAAACATGCAATATCACGCACAAAGAAAAATTATTGGTTTTACTTCCGATGCTTATTATTTATTCATTTTTTATGGATACCGATTCGCGATTTCCCAAAAGGGCGACGTGCCACCACCGTTTTAAAGGGTTTGCCCTCGAAACCCTTTTTATTTTATTTATTCGCACTTTTATAAATAAACATACATAATTCGACGACATAATTTTCAGTGAGCAGTCTTCCGGGAGTGCTTTACTCGAGATATATACGTACACGCTTGGGGTTTTGGATATTATAACATTCGAATTATTCGAATGCGTTTTTTAAACAAACCGCGAGTAAATTATAATATGTACCTTACTAAAACGTTGGTTAAGCATTCGTGTCGTACGTTACTTGTCCATTTATTATATATTGTAATATAATAATAATATAATATGACCTACAATTATGTAGACAATTTTATTTGTGATATTGTAGTTAATTATACGTGGTGTTTTCCAAATATTGCCTTATTGGTACTGTTATTGAATAAATCAGTATTCGTTCGAAAAATGGTAGATTACTGTGTAAATGATAAGGATCAGGATTTGAAAAAGTACTGCTAACTGTCGCTTTTGATATGCCTCCCGAATACCCTTCTGTTAGGGTTTTTTTTTTTTAAATAAATCAAGGGTTGTTTCGAGTTTAAATGCTCTCGGGAAGCAATCGAGGGGAGATTTGCGAATTGAGCGTATCGATCTCATGTATCATCAAACTGTGGTACAACAAAACGAATTAAAAGCTTTTCAAAAGCTATATTTATTCATACGTTTTTTTTTTTTCATTTATAAGTTTATCATAAAATATGAACATGTCGGGCCACACTTAATATTTGGTAGGTATTCGAAATGTGGTGGGTCACACGAGATACGAATACGTAAACAGTAAATTATATGAAACATTAATAATAGTATGCAAATCCAACAGCTTCGTTTTAGTTTCGAGTACGTATTTATAAACCAATCCGTCGTTACTGGTTAGAGCTACCCGAAAACGAGAAAACGTGTGTTGGACTACCGCTTCTAAACACTGTCCTATTATGATGTAAAGAAGTATCGGAAATTCAATTTTCACCAAATCGTGTAATAGATTTTCTTCATTTTCAATACAATTTTGTTATATCTTATAATACCTCCTAAAAAACACATATTTAAAAATGTATTAATAATATTTTAGTATTATATCAATTTGTGAGCAATACCGAATTTTAATACATTCAGATGATTTTAGAACAACACTTACGTACATACATTTCGAAAATAAAGTATCACCATAATAACTGATTACCTATCATTACGTAAAGATACCTACCTAAATATTAATTAAGCTTATTATTCGTATTATTAGATAAATTATTAATAATACTATGCAACAAGTGGAGTATAAAATCGTTATAATATTATGTTATTTCCTAGATACTATGTTTTATCCCAATATATATGTAATTTTTGTATTATAACATGCTGCATTTTCTTGTGGTACTTATTTTATGATATTTGTCAAACTACGTTTTAAAATTTCTGTTGAGGTGTTTTCTCCGGAATTTCACTAAACTTTACCTTTGAAAAAATAACCGTCGAACATTTAAATATTTTTGCTCTTCTTTGTAATATATTGGTTTTCTCTCGGCAACTTTGGACCTTGGTGGATTTTTAGCGGTAACCGAGATTTTATTGAATTGTGTAAAATCACTCGTACACAAAATCAAAAAAAAAAAAAAAAAATCATCATAAAACATATTTTCCACGTCTAAGTCGTCTGAATTTTCAAACGATACCGAATATAATACATCGAATCACGATTAAAACTACCCTCTCTGTGCAATTCAAAGATTTTAACTTCCATACGTTGTATATGAAAAGATAACAGAATCGACGAAAATTTTGTATTTTTTTCACGCTTTGATATATCACATGTCACAGTGCGACTATTATATTATGATATCTATGTGACTATTTTTTTTGGCTACTAAGTGATATATATATATGTATACATTCAATAGAAGGCGAAGGAAAAATTATTTGAGACGTCCTATAGATGTATGTAATCTTCAAACTTCTCATTTATAACATCACTGAACCTGGTCTTTGGCATCGCCTAGAGATATTTCTATGACAGCACAAGGAACAAGATTGTAACTTCACATGTCACAACTCACCAAGTAATAACTATGCGAAGTCTATGTGATTGGTTTTTGCACAGAGAGCCGTCGACGACTTGCGATTAAGAAGACCGGTCAGGAAAGACGCATACCCTTCCCCTTCCGCTACACGCTAAGATTTGCCGTCCGGCCATATTGAATTTTCCGCACTATTGTCACGTAATAATATTCGCGAAGTCGTCGTATTGAATTATTTTACAGCCTTCCGTCAAGAAATACGTGCGATACGTGTACGGTTTTGACGAACGATACCCAGTTACGACGGCCCGGCAGTTGCATATAGAAAATAAAAAAAAAAAAAATAATAAAAATAGAAAAAGTCACAAATAACTTTTATAATATACGTATCCATATGCAGGAAGTTCCAGATTAAGTCATACAAACCAATGAAAATGGACATAATGGATGGTTTGTGTGTGAAATCGTAAACTCAATTACCGTTTTTCGATTGAGAAACTTTAAGCGGTGTACGTTTTGTGATTGTTTCAATTAGTTTTTAATTAAACGCAGCACGAGATTTTTTTTTATTCCAATAAACCTTATTTAGATACGTAAGCCGATTTTTGATCCAATCAAAATTACAAAAAATCGATAAATAAACCCAATAAACGGGTTTTTGAGGACACCCAAAATATTTCATACAACATTTAACTTTGAATTCAATTTTGAAACTAAACTTAATACCCAAAGTGTCCGGTATGCAAAAGTAGGTCATCCATTCTCAAACCACTGACAAGAGATCATTCTCAATCAACCTGGAACATGTTTTTTTTTTTTTTATATACATTAAACTTTTATACTGGGATGACATTTTGGTGGTGGTGGTGGTATGCGCTCACACCCTCTTGTTTTATAATAACTTTTCATCGAGCTAGAATCAAAATAATAATCTAACTAAATATACGAAATAATCTACAAATGTAAGTAATTTAAAACTAAAACTATTTATTTTTTTCAGTACTGAATTGAATATAAAAATCTTTTTTTAATCGGATACTGTTTTTAATTGAATTAAAAAAAAAAAATAGTTTTATGTTTATGGTAGTATTGAATATTCGTAAATAACTGATACAATAGCGAAAGTGATTGCCTGACTTAAATATGGTAACATTATATAAAACTGGAGTGACGCCCTTGTACCGGTTAGTTATATATTCAGATTCGTCTGTATCGGTCAAAAAAAAATTGACGCAGTTCCATAGTAATTATCATAAACACTTGCAATCGTATTCCGTTCACGTCCCGTGGCCGGCCATCGGATCGCCGCTTTTAACGAAGCTCGCGCGTGTATATGATATATAGACGCGGTTATCCGTGAATGGTCGCAATGACAAAAATAATAATTAATTATTACATATAAATATATTATTTATGACGAATAACAACAGATAAATGGTAGGAACTGGCAAATGTAAAAAATATTAGAAGAATTTCTGAACAACACACATTTTACGTTTTTAATAAGACAATGTAAGTTTAAAATAATGGCGAAATATGAAAGTATAAACACAGAATTGAAACAGAGAAATGTGCGAAATATTCAACAAAACAATTTCGTATTTTACTTCCTGTTTTACTGAAATAAATGAATTATAATATTTATCTTACACGGATATGATAATTCACTTAAATCGAGTACACAGATGATATAAGACACGAGTCATATTAATAATGCTCCGGAAATGTGTCTTTTATATATATATATATATATATATTTTGAAACTTCTTAGACGATGCTTTTCAAGCTAAAAATATTATATTATAACATAAATTTCTAAATCACTTATATTCCCTTTTAAATTATTTATGTGCGTTACATAAGAATAAAATATATAGTTTTTTCTTGACATTCAAAATGTTTATGTTCAGTACAACAGTAATATACGTAATAATTATTAATAACACTGAAATACCAAAATTACAAATAAACAGTGTGTGTTTTACAATGATATTTATTATTTTAGATTCTGAACGAAGTAGAGAAACTAATATTTTTACAATGATGTTTATTATTATTATTTTCTTTATTACTGTATACACTTTTTCGTTTGAATGTACGTACTTGTCCAAAAGTCTCGATCAAAAATTTCTCGTTGGTGTTTCAGGAAGGCAAGTTTTTTAATTTCTCAATTCTTTATTTTTTTTTTTTCTCGGAGGAGCCAAAATTTGACAAAAAATGATTAAGAAACCATAATTTTTTTGATCCAAACTTTATTAACATTTAAATATAGATAAATAATAATATGAGAAACATTTTGGAAAGAATTTTGAAAATGTGGAAAAACAATTTTGGACATTTTTTTTCTCATAAATTATTTTTCCTTTTCTTTATTTATTAAATGTATAAAAAAAAAAAAAGTAAAGTATAGACAAGGAACCCGGACATACTTCGCAACATGGATATTCTTCGCTCTTCAAATCAGACACTCTTGGTGAGTGTGCTGAAAATGATGACTATTATTGTTCTTTATATTAATCACATCCTTCGTTCATAATCGCTTTTTTCTTTTTTTACTAGTTCTTTTATTTTCTGTGAACACTTTTTCGTATGGAATTATTTTTCCAAAAATTTCACGAGATTTTCGGAAGGTGTCAGTACGGTTATTTTTCATGTTACGAAGTGTGCACTACTTAGTGGACGTAGAATTTCGGAATCAGTTCCAAGTGACAGATTTCAATTTACGAGATTTCGCGATCGGGATCCCCGAGTTTCCCGGTTTTCGAGCTTTCATAGTCGTGAAGTTTACACACACACACACACACGAATCGATACAGAACTTTGAAAACAGTGCACGAGATGAACCGTTGAAGTTTCCGAGCAATGCGCCATCGTGGTCGACCGAATGGCGGTGATAGCGATTTACGATGGGGTGGTTAATCTAATATACGAGTGGGCCCATCTCACCCGACTAAGCGCCGCCACCGTCGTAATACTTGTCAACGGATTACGTGAGTTTCGACATGGGGCCGCTGCAGCAGTGCCTGTGGTATAAACAATAAACAATTCCCAACAGAATGGCTTCAACGTGTAGCAAAAAATTGATTACCTTTAGTGAAATCTATTCTGTATTTTTTTTTTTTTTTTAGATTCCGTTTGAGGCGACGTAATAATAACAACATAATATTAAAATAAGCAATGAAAATATGTCTCATTAAAATCTCATTCAACCGAGTTGTTAGTCAGAATTTTTTTTTTTTTCGGAACAAAATGAAAAATAACCATGCATACTTGCACCTTGGGTATTCTTCGCTCCTCGGGTGGAATACTCTTAGAGGATGTGATGTATTCTAAAGAAGCGAAAAATAATTTCTTCAATAAACTGATTCAGTGTGAAGTTTCAGTTCGTTATACACAATAATAATTGTCAATTTATATTGAGTATATTTAATAATTTGTTATTCAATAATAAAATAATCTGAAATAATCCATGACTGCCAATTTCATTATTCGTGTAAATTATCAACTTTGACGTGTTTTGAAATGTAAAGCTTTTCCAATGAAAAAAATTAACATTACTCATTTATTTTGGATTAATCGTCATTTGAGGTGTTATTTTAACTTAAAATGCCTGTAAAAATGTATTCATGAAAATTATTCCACGTCTAGGAATGAACGTGACGAAATTCTTCTTCAGTTTTTTTTGTTTTTGCAAAAAGTGTTGAAAATTTAAAGAAAATAACCTCGTAGATACAATGTTTGGTATAAAAGATACTGTATGAATTTTTTGGACAGGTATACATATACGAAAAAATGCTTCCAAAAAAAATAAAAATAAATAAACACCATTGTAAAGTCACTAGCTTTTTCGTTCCACTAAGAAATTAAAAACGAATGATATTTAAGTAAATAAATAAAATAAAAAAAAATACACAATAGATTTTTTCATTGGTTATCAATTTCGTTAAATTTTAAAACTATTCTGGAAACCATAAGGAAATTAATGTATTTAAATTTAAAATTAATTTTCAGAGGGCTTTTTCAATTGTCAGGGTCTTAGCTCATTCAGCCCGTCATCCTTAGATATGTCTATGAATGACATATTTGTAAAGCTTGAATTTAAAAATATCCCGAATCCATGAATTCGACAAGCTGAAAGACAAAATAAATTGGATTAACTGTCGACTGGTAAATTTTACCAGTCAACATTCCGATCGGTAAAGCCAAGCCCTGAGTTAACGCGCATTTAAGACATGTTAATCCAGGGATATACTACTCCGTTCATTGACGTTGTGATGCAAATCATTATATTTATATTTCGAAACTGTCGATCACGATTACTGATCAGAAAATTAGTGAGTTTAGTTTAAAAATAAAAATAAATGCAATCCCTATTTCAAACTTATTAATATTATATGTATATTTTTCTCTCCAACTGAACAACTAACGATGGGTTAAAATTATCTATTAAAATAAATAAAAAAAATATTTTAACAATACTGTAACGTATAGTAAAATTTCATAGATATATTAATAAACTTTAAAAAAATCGGATTAATATGAAAGTTTATTTTCTCATTTAAGAATCTAAATGTCACTGAAAATCTTTTCTAAGGGCGATGTGGGTGATTCAAAATTTATGTTACATCAATTTTTTCATATAAATATTCAAAATAGAGTAAAATATACAATATAAAAATTTCTTTATTTAATGAAATCTAAAATTATATGGAAATTTTATATTTTTTAATTACCCCTAAGGTAGTTTAAGGGGTGAACTTTTGAAAATCAAATGGCAACCTATATATATTTTTTAAAAACATAATAGGAAGGTACATTATTTATTTATTTATTTATATATAATTAACACCCCAAAGGGGTAAATAGTACAGATAAGTATAAGAATTAAAAATACATGTTTAGGCTATTAGAATACAATACAGAGAAGAGAAAAAATAAAAAAAAATAAATACATATACATAATATATCTAAGTTACATCACATAATAATAATTATAAAAGAAAAAAAAAAAATTATGAAATATTCAATACAATATTTTTTAATTTAGCAATTGAGTCAAAACAAAAATCAAAATTTTGTATGCTGTTACAATGGTTCAAAAGTCGGTACTCCGGGCTATTAGCAATT
>JAIPRM010009740.1:0-14446 GCA_025469315.1 Stegophylla sp. TES_Ste_2020 | reverse complement strand
TAATAAAATTGCTTATAAACAAATTATCATTAATGTTACTCTATTATTGTGCACCTACTTGATTTTTTTTTTTTTTTTGGTGGAAGAAATGGGTCGCCTAGTCAACAAAAAATAAATTTTTGGGTCGTCATTGTAAAGAGGTTGGGAAACACTGGTTTAGATGAATGTACATTAGTGATATCTACATCGACAGAAAGCTTTATCGATGCAATTCTTAGTATTTATTATAATGGCTTGGTCGGGAGAGCATCGTGCGTTTGTTGTCGAGGAATTTATTAAAAAAAAAGAAATGTTTCCGGGGCATATTGTATCCTTGCGAGGTGACCGCCACGTTCACCATAATTTGAACCCATGTGATTTTTTTCTCTGGGCCGGATATCTAAAAGCCCAGGTGTACCAACGTCTTCAACAAACTTTGGAAGCTCTGAAAGAAGTAATAACCCAGGAAAATGCTGCTATTCCGCCCGAAATGACCCGAAGAGTCATAGAAAATTATCGAGAAACGCTCAATCAGTGTATCGAAAATAAAGGCTGCCACTTAAAATTAAAAATAATAAATGTAAAATGGCGTTATATGTATAATTTATAAATATATATTATTTTAATGTCTGACTTGGTTTGGTTTTTGTTAGTTTCCTTAATCAGGGAGTTCTTTTCGCCGCACCCTGTAGATCTTTTCTGGTGCTATGTGCGAGAACCCGTGGCGAACGGCGCGTGGGGGGGGGGAAGAAAGAATAATAAAAAATAAATAAAAATAGCGCGTTATTGAAGCGTGTCTCTCTCGGCGTGCAATGCGGACCGTGCAATACAGCCGATAAATATTAATCTATTTGGCGCGGCGGACGGGGATTATTAAACCGATAACAGTGGTTCATTGTACACATATATACGCACTGCAATATATACTTCACAGGATTTTCAATCCCTATAACACCCGCGTAATAATATATTTATATGTACACACTTCGAATGCGCGTTTTTTACACTTATTTCAAAGCCTCGTCGTCGGTGATCATTATATATATGTATAATATATATATTCGTTTCCTCAATCCCCAACACATCGAATCGCTGCTACTTTTTTTTCTCCGCGATATTATCTAGTAAGCGTATAGGTACATATTTTGTACAATTTGTGCGGCTTTTTGCTTTGCTTTGCTTTGTGCTGAAACTAAACCTGGCTTTCGCCTTAATTAGAGTGGGGGGGGGGAGCGAAATAATGAATAGTTTGAGTGCGTTGAATTGTTAGGTAAATTGGTTGGCCGGGTTAGGTTAGGTTAGGATTTGTGCGGGTTTGGTTTTAAAAAATAGTTCACAATTATTATCGTGAAAAAATTCAAAAAAACATGTTATCAATAAAAAAAAAGGTCAGATCGTATTTTGTACGGTCGTATGAGAAATTAAAAAATTTACTTTCCATTTTCGTAGCCTATTAATCACACGTTAAATTAATTTTATATTCAGAGCGGAGCATAAATATGATGTTTATTTATTTATTTTTCATGTGTACACGTTTTCATTTATTTATTACTCGGCAGCAACTTTTAAATAAGAATTTCCCCCAAAATAAACTTTTTGGAGGTAACTTTTCAAAATTCTCAATAGTTTCTCCGAAATTTGGCAAGAAATACTCAAAATTTGACAAAAACACTTTTTTTTTTGATTTTATGAAAATTTAAATATTGGTAGACAATAATATGAAAAAAATATTTTGATAAAAGACAATTTCGAAAATAATTTAGTAACACTTATATTGTTTTTCATAAAATTTTTTTCCTCTGTTTTAAGTTTATAGTGAGGCATAAAATCGGCTGTGCAAACTATTCGTTTTTTTGTAATAATAATAAATTTAAGTAAAATTGTCTAAATTTAACTAAACTAATGAGTCAATTAAAGACGTTTAGTCGAAGAAATGATTTATCGTTTAATGGCTTAATTAATATATGATTATGGCGTTATGGGAAAAATAAATTTAGTCACCTCCTCTTATGAGTGGTGATACTTAGCTTTAAAACAATGATTTCATTGTCGAATACGAAGATCAAATAGACTTTATTATGGTGTAAAACGAAGCGCTAAAATTAATAAAAATGAAATAAATCATTAGGTATAGTTTTTCTTGTCTAGCTTGCCAATTGGTGAATATTGACAATTTCAAACAAACTGATATTTAATTGATTATTATTAATTGAATAATATTAGCTGGAAATCGACTTGGAGAATAAATAATTAGATAATTTCGCCAAAAAATAAATGAATATTGAGATGAATTCGATTAATAATAATATGTACGATAATTATTAAAAAGCCGGACATACTTCACACGATGGGTGTTCTTCGCACGACGGGTGGGATTCTCTTGACGGGTGTATTTAATTTTAAAGAAACGATAAATCATTTCTTCAATAAAACGATTCTGAGCGAGGGAAGTTAATAATATAAAGAACAAACGAGAAAAAAAAATGATAGAAAAATGTCTAAAATTTTTTTTTTCATATTTCCAAAATTTTTTTGCGCCAAAATCTTCCTCATATTATTTTCTATCTATGTTTAAATTTTCATATAGATCGGATCAAAAAATGATGGTTTCCGAGTGGTTTTTATCAAATTTTGGGTAGTTCCCCCCCCAAAAAAAAAATTGGCAGAATTGAGAAATTCAAAAAATGACCTCTCTAAAGTACAATCTAGAGACAAATCCGGTTTCAAAAACAAGTATTTCCATACGAAAAGTTGTACACAGAAAAAAAAATAAACATCATTGTAAAAGCACTAGCTTCAGCGTTTCGTTCAAAATGTAAAATGATACATTACTACTGTGCGACACATAAGAAATTCAAATCGATAAACCCCTTCAAGATTTCGGCGTTCGCGAGAGAGTCCGTTATTCAGGAGTTTCGCTAATAAATAATGTACATATTAATTTTGTGTTTTGTATACCTACACAGACACCGACAAACGGTTTATATCGTAAACCAAACACAATTTCGTAGATATTTCCATCGTGTGGTGGTTTTTGTCGTCTTTCGATACGCTTTACGGTATTATAGAGTATATATGCGTGTATAAAACAAAACAAAATAAATAAAATTACTACGTTCCGAGTTTAAATTTATTTGTTTACTTTTTTTTTCTAATAATTTGACGCGCGCTTTCTCATGCCAACACCACCGCCAAGAGTCCGTCTGTCGAAGAATTTCCTGGCTCCGGTCCAAAACGATATCCATTTGCGAACATGATTATATTTTCCAAGACTTTAATCAGTGTTCAATAACTTTTCACGGTGCAGTCTCTTTATACTATGGGGCACGCACACACACACACAACGTGACATGACGTGCGGAGGCGACTCGACGTATAAATTATGCGCTTGGCATTTTTTTACACGGGTGGTGGTGTATTCATGTGCATTATGTGTTCCTCCCTTCCCCCTATCATGTAACCCGAAAGGCGAATCGATTTTTGGAGAACCAAACGCATCGAATAGAAATATGTACGAAAAAAAGGGGGAAAAAGAACAAGGAACTAGCTACCGAAAATCGTCTTACATTTTTTTTTTTTAAAGCTGGCCAAAAGTACAATTGAATCGCTTATTTCAGAAACCCCCTAAATATTTTTCACTTTTTGAGATAATCAATAAAATCTGAGTCTTAGATTTAAAACATTTTTTAAAACTTCAAAATATTACCAAAAATACACTTAACTACTTAATACTCTTTCAGATATTAGTGTAATTTTAGCTAAATAACTTACTTAGAAAATGGAAAAAAATATTTTTGAATTCGCACATGCAAAATTTTATTTTTGGCGTTTGGAGGCTTTCTGAAATAAACGATTCAATTTACATAAGAACATTGAAAATTGGCGTAAAATACCTCTTAGACTACAAACATGAAAATTATATTGGTTAAAATGAATTCTGGAAAGAACTTAGTCCAATATCTTCTACGCATAATAAATGTAATATTCTTAAATTATAATTGCGTTCGCACATATTATCAGATTTCTGAAAATTCTAAAATTACGTAAAACAACACATTGGATATAATGTATAATAGGTATTAATTAACCTTATGTAATTTTCAAAACTGGAGGGACTTTGAGTAGATTTGGGGGAGGGCCGAGTCTTCTGAGCCCTCTCCCCATTTCCATCTATACAGCTGCTATTTAAATATTTAATATATGAACAGACAAAAATATAAGTACTTATATTGGCTTTAACTTTTTACACTATACAGAAACTGTTTAGACGAAAATGGGGAGGGTGCTTAGAAGGCTCAATTACCCTCCAAATTTACTCAAAGTTCCTCCAGTTTTTAAAATTACATAGGCTAAACCATTTGAAGGGGCCAAATAAAACAAATAAATATTTTAACCTCCTCCCTCAAAAAAAAAAAAAAAAAAAAAAAAAATGTTTAGTATATTTCCTCCAAAAAGCAGTTGCTATGATGACAGTCGAATTGTTATCACAAAATGTAATTGTAATATAAATACATTTATTATAATTATTCTATTTAAATAATAAATCACATCTAAAATTTGTGAATTTGCGATCTACGCGAATCACAAAATATCAAGTTAACTACTTATGTAATTATAACAGAATTTCAATATATAAATATATATTGAAATTGAAACATAATGCTAAATAAAAATGTGTGTGTGTGTGTGTTTTATGTTTGCGCGATCCGTGTTTAAAAATAAAATATTATTTAGAAATCGATGCCAAAGAAATTCGATGAAATGCGCGTCTCTCTATTAGGTCCCTTAGTATACAGTATCTACTGACCTTGTATCAGTTGTATCTTATTAATTACTCTTTTCACCACCAAAAGGTTCTTTCCACGGTTACCTATACCACGAACTTTACAATATATCTCATGTTTGGGATTCATTTCCGTAACGCTCTTTCACGGCGGTTAGCTGTCTCTCACCAGCTTACAAATCCAAACAAACGTGACTCGCCGTTAGAAGTTTAACTTAGATAATTAGAATAATAATAATAATAATAATTCTTTCATGCATATAATAATATAATATATTATACAAGTGATTCACAATCTTTTTAGGACCACGACCCAAATTTTTCTTCAAAAACCTATCACGACCCACATGGTTTTACATTTTTAGGATAAAAAAGTAGTTCTTAAAAATTAAAATTAGATTAATACTTTAATAATTTATTAATTAATTGGTGTATAACAAAGTGCGTGCTACTTCATCATTTTTACAGTGGAGTTTGGTTAAAAACGTAATTTTTTGAGAATTTCCATAATAATTCAATAAATTTCTCGCGACCCTCCCCCAAAAAATTGACTCGAGACCCACACTTTGAGAAACGTTGTACGTAATACACAACTTATACAGAAAAACAAAAATGCGCTAACATAATATTCATTTCACACAATGTGTTAACACTTAATTGTAAAAGTTTAGGCTGACGCAGTTAAAAGCGGAATAATATAATCAATGTAAATATTAAACGCGCGCACATTTGCGCCGCGGAGGCGGGGGGCATAAACGGTGGCAGACCCGACGCCATTCCTCGAGCGGAAATTCCTGTGTGTATGTACTTAAGTTCTAATTGTCGTCTCTATATATTATTGTGTACTGAAACCCAGTACGGTCGAAACTATTCGGCACTGTCGTTGGCCGCCCATTCAACGGCGACGACTAATAATCGCCCGGCCAAAGTTCGGTTTTACACTCTAAGGCTGGTGCGCGATGTCGTCGGCTGCGCGCAATGTGAACTCGCACAATTATTCGTCGTCCCCCACCCCCTATCACCCACGTAAACTTTAATGTTTAGACGAATCGCAGAGAATTTTAACGGATACAAAACGTTACAAAACGAGTGCGGAGTAATACAATATTATTATGTACGTAATACAAAATAGGTACGTACTTATTTATTTTCTTAATTATACACTCTGAGTATAGAACACGAAGAAGCTAGTGTTTTTAAAATGATGTTTATTGTTCACCTTGTTTATATGTTTTAATATAGAAATACATGTCCAAAAGTTTCGAACAGTAACAAAATTCTTGTCTAAAATGGTATTTTTAAAAGTAACTTTTCGAAATTCTCAATAATATTCTCAGAATTTGGAATAACTACCTAAAATATAACAAAAAAAGATTTAGAAACTAGGTTTTTTAATTCAATCTTAAAAAAAAATTAAACGTAGGAAGACAATAATATGAAAAATAAACAAAGCAATTTTGATAATATGAAAAAAATGTTTGAATTTATTTTCTAACACGTTTTTCACATCAAAATTTTTTTATTTTTAGTAAAATTGTCTTTTTTTATTTTTTTATTTATTGGATAAAAGAAAGTAAAGTAAAGCAAAGCAAAATAAGTTAAAGTAAAGTTAGAAAAATTAAGTTAAAGTAAAGTAAAGTAAATTAAAATAAATCTCTGCTTGTAACTTTTTGAAACCAGATTTACCTCTAGATGGTAATAAAAATGACCTCTCTTCAATTTTTATATCAAATTCACATGATATATAAAAATAATAATAATAATAATAATAAATAATACACATTGAAATAAACATTTTAATATTATCTTGAATTTTATACTTTTTAAAACACACCCCTTGAGCAAATTCTGCGCACGGGCCTGCACCTACCTATAACAACAAATGCATAACCTACACCAACCTTTCCAAAATTTAGATATTTATAATCTAAATTTGTACACGTGTTATCAAATCATATTCAAAAAATAAATTTAAAAAAAAACGTAGTTTAGTTGAATATATTTCATATTATAGTGCAATTTTTAACGCGACATAGTATTATACTTCAAAAAAAAAAAAAATTAAAATGAAGAATGATTTTATTTTATTGCATATTGAAATTGTTACAGGCATCAATAGAATCGATTGTGTGATATATAACCTAAAAATGTAATCGTAATATTATATTATTTAAGTGTAGCGCATTGGAAGTGAATTGGTGTGAAAACGTTGAACCATTGGTCGTTTGTTGGAAAAATTACACGCACGCAATATACGAATGGCATTACGGTTAAAGTTTTATTCTGATACTTGGAAATGGAAATAAATGGTTCTTGGGAAAAATCAGCTGCAGTCCATGGCACTGAAAGCCAGCCAAGGCGATATACTGTTTTTAACTTTTTGTCTGGAACGTGTTACATACATATCTCCCCCCCCTCAAATCGTGCGTTATTATTTAACCCGTTTTTCTTTTGTCACTTAACGGTTAACAATCGACGTGGCGGTAAAAACTTAAAAAACTTTCGGCGATGCATTAAAAGCAAAACAATTGTTTCGCAATGAATTTGCTTGGGTTACAGAAATTGGAAAGGTCGCTACAGGGATTGAAAAGTGTATACATATTATGTACTTATATACAGAAATACATTTAGTATAATAATTATAGGCGACATTTCGAACGTATTATTTCTGTATAATACACTACTTTATATGCTTGTACATAATACGTAATAATTAAAAAGAACTTGAGAGATATTTCAAACCTCTTTGGCAAATTGATCGCGGTGCGCGGAACATAAAAACGGTCGACAGTTATATGTCGAGAATAACGCTTTGGTATACAGTAAAACGAAGTATAGTAATAAGAGCCGACGGTTGTAGAAACGTTTTTTTTTTTTTTTGTACTTAACGATATCCGTTAATGGAACTAAATGTCCGCGCTGTTCGCCTACGTTCAGCCGAGGAAATTAAGTTGATTAGAGTTGTGACTGAGGTGTAATTACAACACACGAGTATACCTAACGGAGAGAGAAAAAAAAAAAACTTACATCGCGAAAAATTTCGGGTGAACCATTTCATTAACCCACCTTGAATGACCTTGAATAGCAGTGTGGGATCCCTGTAGTACACAAAAACGTCCCACGTACTTAAGATTAGGGAACAAGAACGCACAAAATATTATATAACAATTAACATGATGATATCAGGGTAGTTTACAAGGGATGTAGTAGTCAATTATCTTCTCTGTAGATAATTATCACGAATTTGTACTTATGGAAAAATCGAATTGTATTAGTTGTAAAAATCAAGCTCGATTGTAACGCACAATCAAAATTGTTTTAGAATTATTTAACGAACGAATTATCGATTTTCAAAAATAACTCTACTTGAATGAATTATGATGAGATATATTTTTGCGGATTGTCGTGAAAAGAAAACGGATACAACCGAGAATGATTGAAACAATTGCGATCAGTTTTCGTTTTTTGCTAACATAGCTATGCTATTAGTAAGTGTATACGATTATTATTATATGTATATAATAATTATTATAGTATCAATTTTCACTCATTTTAATAATTTCCCATTTGCTTACACTGCAAATAGTATTATTTTAAGTATATTTCTAGAAAACTAATGAGTATAGTAATGATTATAATATTTATTATAAAAAATAGGTAAAATAGTTATAAAATAGATGATACATTATCATTGGGAATGATAGTTTTGTGTTTAAGAGTTTGTTCAACCGTAGTAAACTTTTTGTAAAAAATAGTTTGTGATACTGATGAAGATCAGTATCACAATGCCGTTCAAAAAATGATGTCTACAACACTGCATGACGTCATCACATTTTACGTACATGGCTAAACAATTTACATCCCCATCGCGCGTTTGAAGTGGTTTTAACAGCGCCGTTTAAATTATTTTACCGTTTTAGTTTATCGTTTGAGGTACTTATCAGGAATCTTCAAATTTTCGCGTTTTACTGCGTAAATAGCTCGTCGCGTCCTTTTCAAAATAGGCCTCTGAATTTTTCACTAATACTCACTAAATTCCGTGCGGACAATTCTCGTCATATTATCACACAGGTAGGTGGTAAGTACGCCGCGTTTCAGTCTACCCGGGAACGCTGAATTTTCGTGTTAAATGTATTATAAACAAGTGTACTTTGCTCGACGGGGTGTTCTTCGCACGTCGGGTGGGATTCTCCTGACGGGCGTATTGAATTTTAAAGAAACGATAAATCATTTCTTCAATAAAACGTTTCTGAGCGAAGAAAGTAGTTAGAAAAATGTCCAAAATTTTTTTTTTCACATTTTCAAAATTTTCTTGGGCCAAAATCATTCTCATATTATTTTTTATCTATGTTTAAATTTTCATATAGTTCGGATCAACAAATGATGGTTTTCGAGTTGTTTTTGTCAAATTTTGAGTAGTTAATTCCAAAAAAAAAAAAAAAAAAATTGAAGAATTGAGAAATTCAAAAAATGACCTCTCTAAAGTACCATCTTGAGGCAAATCCGGTTTCAAAAAATTGCTGATCGAAACTTTTGGACAAGTTTTTCCATGCGAAAAGTTGTAAACAGAAAAAAAAAATAAACATCATTGTAAAAACACTAGCTTTTTCACTTCGTTCATAATCTAAAACGTACGTTTGTCGGAGTATATTATTTGCAGTGGTAATTTTCAACGTCTGTCCGTAACCTTTTTTCCGCGAAACAGAATCTCTTTGTTTGAAAAAAAAAAAAGTTTACCCCCAAAACAGTATTACACACACAGTCGTGCGCATTTATGTATATAATAAGTAGTTTTTTGGACAGTCAAGGGTATGTTTTTTTAAAAAAAAAAAAAAAAAAAAAATTGTTTTTAATTATTGACGATCCTCCGGAGAAGAGTGACGGAGAGAGAAAGAGAGATGGCAGAGGGAGGACAGTGAAAAAACAAAACAAATAGGGCCCGCCGACAATAACTCGTTTTCAGACATTATATATCACTTCCACTCCGCCCAATTCCGTGCACGGACGTAATGATATTTGGTTCGTGTCGGGAACGGTCGTGTTACGATAAAAATAATAATAATAACAAAAAAAATTAACCGTTTTGTCACACGGACGATAGCAGTAATTTTTTTTTAGCGTGACCATCATTCAACAGATTCGGGTTCGCAGTATACACCGAGCATCTCGGGAAATTTAGAATCAGAAATCGTTTGCGCGGCACAGTGCGCTAAAACGTATAATAGGATTTACAAGACGTGTAATAGTTGCTTTGGTCGATTTTTCACGTCGGCAGATCTTGGCTAGTGATAAATTCGGTTTTATGACACTTTTACAAGTCAGTAAACCTATGTAACGGACTGTTTTCCGTAAGCCGCAAACGTTTTTTTTTCCCGTGTAAATAATGGTTGATTTTTATATACGAGTCTATGTATTATTATTCTTATATACAATAATAAATAAATAAATAATATTATTAGTTATTATGACAACAGTGATCAGAGTCTGGTTGTGGTAATCTATAGACTCTCTCTGTATACACTGTAAACGGTGAAATACTGTTTAAATCGGTAAATAATCGGTCGTCAACAAAATTGATTCCAAAACTATTTGTGATAAATGATAATATCACATCACTGAACTGAGAAATATATAATTTAATGTTGTACACAATGTTTTATTGACAACTATACGTCTATTACCCTTTAAGGACTTACAGCGTATAGCTTTAATTTGGAATACTAGTTTTATACCTGCGATCGAGAATTAACATATAACCGTGAAACCTCTGAATACCGGATAATCTCGGGGTCGCTGAAATTTCATTCGCTATTTAAAGAGAAAAATAATGTGTATTTCGTATGTTTATTAATGACTATTTTTATTTAATAATATACTAATGATAGGAATTATAATTATATTAGTATATATGTACACGTTTCTTATTTAAATTCAATGATTTATTATACAGTGATCATATCAATTATGATTATGAATTTGTAAATAAAAATAATTTTAAGGTAAAAACTAACTTTTTCTTTTTTTTAATTAATCGTTTTCTTTTGTCAGCCATTGCAAACAACAATATACATTTGTATAATCGAAATTACAAATACAGAGCTAAATACGAATAAACCAAGTTCACATCACAAACTAGAAAACTATTTTCGTCGATCCAATAATGTATTATTTCTTCGACTGAACGGATCAAGTAAACTATATTAGTATAATCACTTAAAAGTAATGAAATGTATATTAATAATGTGTTAACAGTAATTTTTAATTGCTGTATTTAAGATAAAAATTAAAAATTAATTGTCATAACTAATTCCGTTATTTATAGTGTTTCGAATTAAGAAATTACACGAAATTAAATGGGTAAATCAAAATGCAACATCTGCTAAAATGATACAATTTACGAGGTAGAAAGGATCTATATGATAAATTATTGACACACGTAGAGAAATCGATTTCATAATACATCGGTGAGAGATATACGGTCATAGGTAGGTACATAAGTTTTGTCGACTAAACGAGAAAAAGAAGATTAGGATAACTATAGAAACATTTTCTGTTCTTAATAAAATTTAATGATGTTCGTGAAGGGACTTTTTATTTTATACATAATATGTAAACAATTCAACGCGTTAATACAATAATGTAAACTTCAGATTTGTTGGATTAATTTTTGGAGTACCATAAAAAAGAAAAAGTATCGATACTTTAAACCGACGAGGGTTGTTTATTTTTAAAACATTAAAACAATGTTGTTTTGACACGTTTTTTCATCAATAAAGAAAAAAAATGTTTGTTCAACAGCACTGAACTCGCATTGAAATTAAATTCAAAATAAATCTCTGTAGAGTGGGCAAATTTATTACGTCACGGCCAAGTGTTTACGAAAAAAAAAATTAAACGAATGCGCAGGTGTTGCAGTCCTGAAAAACCCCGTCCACATAGCCATCGATAATTTATTGATTATAATATACAAATTCTGATAAAAAGTTCAGCTTGACCGTTAAATGAAAATCGCTCCGGGGCTTTTTAAGAGGCATTTCAATTTTAATTTTTAATCGGGAGTATGGATACGATGATATTTTGACGTTGCAGCGTCCGTGAAACAATACCAAACGTGGACCTAATTCTGACGTTTTGAAATCGTTCGATTAAACAGAAGAAATGAATAAACAAAAAGAAAGGCGGACATGATTTGCTCCACGGATATTCTTCACGCCTTGCGTCAGATACTCTTGAAGGGTGTGTATGATTTAAAAAAAAAAAAAAAAAACGATAAATTATTTCTTCAATAAGACGATTCTGGACCAAAGAAGTTAATAATATAAAGAACAATAATAGTCACTGTTTTCAACACACTCACCAAGAGTATCTGACCCGAAGAGCAAAGAATATCCGTGGTGCGGATTACATTTGCCTTTCTTGTCTATACTTGACTTTACTTCACGTTTTTTTTTTATCTAATACATTAAGGGGGAAAAAATTAAGAAAAATGTTCAAGATTTTTTTTTCACATTTTCAAAATTTTCTCGCGCCGAAATGTTTCTTATATTATTGTCTATCTATGTTTAAATTTTCATAAACTTTTAATCAAAAAATGATGGTCTTCGAGTTATTTTTGTTAAATATTGTGTAGTTAAAAAAAAAAAAAAAAAAAAAAAAACCGAATAATTAAGAAATTCAAAAAATTATAAATCTAAAGTACCAACTAGAGGCAAATCCGATTTCAAAAAGTTATTGATAGAGACTTTTGGACAAGTAGATCCATACGAAAAAGTGTTCTCAGAAAAAAAAAAAATAAACATCATTTTAAAAACACCATCTTCTTCACTTCGTTCAGAATCTAAAACACCAAATGACGATATGGCTAAGATGTTTTCTCAATAACAACGCGATCTCCCAGATCCTCATTGACAACATATGTAAAGACCAAAATTCGTGCAAACAATACAGGCAAATACAGTACCTATTTTACTTGTAAACTATTTTTTATTTGAAATGGGCTTTACAAATTTTTGAATATTATGAAAATCGATTTAAATAATAATTATTAAGTATCTCTTAATCAAAATGCTATTTATTGAAGTACATTTCAAAAATATAATAATATGCAACTTTATTAAAATCAAAACTTTTTATAATAATAATAATATAAATATATATTAAATTCAGTCAGTATCATGCCTCTGGCCGGTTACATAGTGTCAGGACGAATATCGTTCCATTTTGTCCTGTTGTAAATAAGGCCCTGTGATCTACTCCCCACAGTCGTCTGTGGCTGTAGGTCATCTGTATGCGATGGTCGAATTCATAAGAGCCTCGTAATAATTCTGTTACCGGTTGCTTGTCAAAGCGGACTTAAAGCTTTGAAGTTTTAAACCAAGAATCTAGTATTCAATGGTCGTATTAATTACTACTGTACATTGCACGGTGCAGAGTGGTGAGAGAAGACGGTCGTGTCAATATCGTTATTAAAATATTTTTTATTTCGTATGACGTCATTGCACTTGTGTCGTTTTTATGAATACGCAGGTTTTGCTGGGGATGAAAATATATTTGACTTTTATTTATTTTTTGGTGGACGAGAAAAGATAAACCTCTCCTCAATCCCTTTGATTGATTGGCCAGTCACGAGCACGATCGGTTTGAAAGGGGATGATTGTGTCGGGTAAATCTCGATTAGTTCCCTATTTTTATGATTTAACGTTTTAACTTTTATTAACACTTGTGCAAGCGTGATGGGGGGGGGGAGAAGAAAATCGACTACTCTTTGCGACAAATAAAAATTGTGTGTCCACGGCAGGCAGTGACGGACATCAAGTACACAGCTGATGTGTACTGTAATCGTAAAAGAAATACAAATGATAATACAACTAATTAGAAAACTCTTATTAAATTTAGCTATGCTGTTTCGCCAATATTTTTCAACCATAAGAAAAATCTATTTTATACTCATAAATTATTACAACTGAAAACAAAATCTAATTTTCGATGACATCACTGAAATCAATACCTATCACAAATTTTTTCTTGTTTTCAATAATAAATTTAGCATTCAAGTTTCCTCCGATGGTGTTCTTAATCCGAATCCTCTCAAAAATTATTTTCCAGGTTTATTTTATTCATTGTATAATATCAAGTCACTTTTTACAACGTTTATACCATATAACACACCCTTGGGTCGAATTATTTACTGAATTATACTTTCGATACGATTTAACAAAATTACGGTACAATTTATCATTGCAGATCATTAGTATAATCTGTAGGTATTACAATATTTTTCGCACGTTGACGTTGGCTTACACGTGGCTATTGATTTTAACGGCATATTTTCAAAACGGAAACAATGAGCCCGGGGGGCTGGCCGGGGTGGTGTATTGTTGTTGACTTTTTGTACTGTATTATATTATTATTATTATTATTTTTTTAACACCGGATTCACACATACTTTACGATTATAAAATATCGTGCTGCTCAAATAATAAAGTATAAAAATTACAATGTGACCCGACAGAAAAATCCTGAAATCATAAAAACACACAATAAAAAGAAAAACAATTGAAACAATGAAAACTTCATTACTCCCAGGGAAAAAAAAGGAAAAGAAAAATAGGCCCCCCAAAAAAAAAAAAAAAAAAAAAAAAAAAAAATATATGATAAAATACAAAAATGGTCCTGATAATAAAA
>JAIPRM010009739.1:0-14448 GCA_025469315.1 Stegophylla sp. TES_Ste_2020 | reverse complement strand
CCTGTGGGTGGTGAAAATTACATACCCTTATTTTGGTGCAAATTACAAAACGCATTTTAAAAAAATGGTGCAAATTACACATGTTTTATATATTTTGGGTCAATTTTGGTGCAAATTGACTACAGCCGAAAATATATTGTTCGTAAACATGTATGTAGTCGTTAATGTATATAGTTTATAAACACTAGACTAGCTTTTTAGGGAAGGTTAAACGAAATAAAAAAACGAACATTATAAACGTCGACAAATATTTCTTTGTACTGTGAAATAATACATGTGTTTTCAATTAACTGACATTGAGAGTACTGTCGTTAAAATCAAGACAACTTATTTTTTATTATTATTGCGAAGGATAATTTTTTTTCGCTTACTCAATAAAATGTGTAGAAATTACTTTGATAGGCGAATAATAGAATCAGCTAAATTATTGTTATTGGCTCATCCTGTTTAATTTACTTTTTAATTCTTAATTCCAACATTATATATATATATATATATATATATATATAATATACACATACATATATACATACATACATACAACTATTTTGATAAATTTTTGACATTAATTGATGACAAGTTTAAATGTAGATGATGAAAATCTTAAAATAATTGTGGAATTAGTATTGTGCGACAATGTGAATACTAAAAACTATAAAACAATATCAAAAGTGAGCTTTCTAAAGCACCAATGAAATATAATTTTAATACGATTGGAAAGTGTTTACATATTATACGCTTTTGGAGCTCTATCAATCACTAAAATATCACAACTTCAGATGTATAAATATTCACATGAGCAAAACACATTAATTGATTTTTAAATCTATTAGTACTTAAATTAAATATTAAAATTAATTTCCTTCATTAATTAAATAAGTGTTTCCTAATGAAGTATTTATATTGTTTTCTCTATCGTTTGTTTACAATATATTGCTAGAACGCCAAAATCCATAATTTAATTCTAACATTAAATTTTATATTTAATGTGTCCACAATTTAGAATGAACAATACCAACACTATTTTTATTGGAAAAAAAGTTAATTATAATGTACCAAAATATTGCCATTTGAATACAAACACGTACATTTTAAAATCAACTACTCAACAATAAACTTCCGCATGATTAATTAACATTAATTTATTTTGAACAATAACATTGTTTTCATTGAATAAACATAATATATAAGGAAGTCAAATATTGCCATAATTAAATTTGATTAAAGTCGTATCGCGATTGTAAACATGCATTGATTCATTCATTTAACGTCTATAATTAGTTCTTACCTACTTTACACGATAGTTAGTATATTTTAAATATTTGTAGTGAAACTTAATTGAGGATATTTTTTTAAATAAATGTGTTCAATATTCGGAGTCATACATTAAATAGACGTCTCACTGTTCGTATCTATGTAAATTTTAAACAAAATATTTTTAATTTTTCATAATCGCATAATTCGTACAAGAATTCGACACACTTCTCCTATTCTCCGACATTAGGTGATAAGTAAAATAAAAAATATATTTTAATTGTACGACACGATATAAAGGGATTTCACTAAAACGCTAAAAATAATATAATATATATTACTAACTTATATTGTAGATGAAGTGTCAAAAGAACGATTGAGCCTTACTCCAAACTTCTGTTGATTATACCGTAGCTGCTGTTACACAATTTTACCAAACACTATATACGCGTATTATGAAAAATGATACTATATTATAAAGATATAACAGTACTATATATACGTTGTATCACCAAATCGGTCCGTCCGGTGTCAAACGTCCGTCCTGGAATGATGTTACAATGAGGAATTAACGATTTTTATATTATGTATTTTATTCATCGGCGATGTGTTATCTTGACACGAGCTAAAGTATACATTCATTAAAACATTAATGAATATTATAATGAGAGCTGGATTAAGGTAATCGCGAGTCGTAGTCCGCAGACTAGACTGTGTTAAATATCTATTACCTTACTTAAACTAAAATAACAATAAACCGAGCCTTTTTTTTTTTTTGCTTTATTACGCGTATTAAACAGTTAATAAATTACAGTTAATCTTAGTCTTATATATTTTAATATTGTTGAATTCGCAAATAAATAATAGGTATATTAGCATTTTTAATGATTTCATGGTGCAAAATATAGTTTAAAGGTTTAACAGTAATGTAACAAGAAGAACTCTTATGGTGAGAAAAAAAAAACAAATTTCAAAACGTGTTTAAACACATTAATTTTGTTTTCATTTGGACTTTGTCGCAAAACATTAGTCTCGATGGTTAATAATTACGAAAACAGTTTTATTAAATAAAATAATAAGTAAGCATGTACTGTGCAACGTACGTCATCTACATGGAGAAATATTTTATGACGTGCGGTCAACAAACTATTTTACATAAAAAGATATAATATATAAGGTACACCATTAAATAAAATAGACCAGCGGAGGCGAAACTTTTTTTACAGTGAACCGTATAAAAAAATTATAGGTAGGTACATGGTGGTGGGCCGAGAATACGGGAGTACAAAAAAAAAAAAAATTGAACATTTTCGTAAATTATTCACATACCACGCATGACTTTATTTGGTTAGTCAACAAAAATAATAATAAAAATAATTATCTTCCCACTGTAAAAATACGTCGTTCTTAGTTCATTTTATATGTTTTCAGAAATATTTATAAGTTATACAACAATAATTTGTCTTTAAACAAAAAACGGTGCTTTCATTTTTAACATTAAATGACGACATAACAGTGACAGTTGGTGTACGTACGTGATTAAACTTTAATCAGCCTGTACCGTGTAATCATTAAAGTGAACGTTTAACAACGACCACGTTAGAAATTTAGTTAAAACCATAGGTGAAACTGGACAGTTTTATTGGGACTGGTCAAATGAAAAAAAATCCAAAATTTAAATGAAACACATTTAGCATATTCGAATCTTTATTTTTGCTACATTTCTTTTTCAGAAATTTTTTTTCTTGGATGAAATTTTCTTTAAGTGAAATAATTTTCTTTTTAGATTCCGAACGAAGTGAAGAAGCTATAGTGTTTTTACAGTAATGTTTATTTAATTTTTAATTTTTTTTTTTTTATTTTCTGTAAATCTTTTTCGTTTTTTTTTTTTCAAATACTTGTTCAAAAGTCTCGATCAGTAACTTTTTGAAACCAGATTTGCCTCTAGTTGGTACCTTAAAGAGGTCATTTTTTGAATTTCTCAATTCTTTAATTTGTTTTTTGAAAAAAAACTACCCGAATTTGACAAAAAACACTCGGAAACCATAATTTTTTAGTCCAAACTTTATGGAAATTCAACATTGATAGACAATAATATAAGAAAGATTTTGGCGCAAGAAAATTTTGAAAATGTAAAAAAAATTTCGGACATTTTTCTAATATTTTTTTTTCTCGCTGAATATTTTTTTTCTTTTATTTATTAGATAAAAAAAGTAAAGAAAAGTAAAAACAAAAAAGCCGAGAATACTTTGCACCACGGATATTCTTCGCTTTTCAGGTTAGATACTCTTGGTAAGTGTGTTGAAAATGACGACCATTATTGATCTTTATTCTACTAACTTCTTTCCTGCAGAATCATCTTATTGAAATGATTTATCGTTTCTTTAAAATTCCACAAATCCACCAAGAGTATCTGACCGAGGAGCAAAGAATATCCGTGGTGCGAAGTATGTTCGGCTTTCTTACCTTTATTTTGCTTTACTTTAATTTGCTTTTTTCTTGTAGTTTACTTCTCATTTTTTATTTAGTTATCAACTTGCACATTCCCTATGGTATTCTCTCAATCTCATGTAATAAATACCAATGTATTCTAATTTAGTAGTCTCAAAATCCTGTATTCATCGGTACCTAATACTTTTCATTTTGTAATATCGAATCGCAATGTTGCAAGATAATAATATTGAGATTTGTTAGAAGCGAAAGCTCACATGTGTATGTGACATACGGATCTAACTAGTACCCCGGACCCAACTAGTAGCTGATCTTTTTATACCCAAGACTCAACTAGTACCTGATCTTTTTTGACCATTTTTTCAAGGACCTAATTCGGATTCGCCCATTTATTTACTTACTTGGAGAATATATCAAAAATTTTTGTTTTTAAGTGCCATTTTGAAGTAACTATTTCATCTTTATTTTCCATATTTAATGACTATTGACTAAGGTAAAATTAAAATGGAGATAATCTAATAACAAATAAATAATATTAAACCATTGTATGAATATTGAATGAGGTAAATAAATTACTTTTACTCGATTAAAAATAAATATCACCGTAAATTTAGCACTTTGATTAAAATGTTTGCATTGAATTTAATTAAATAATTGATAGATCAAGTAAAAATCAAAAATTAAAAAAATAAGCACTTTAATATTTTAAAATATTTTTGATACACTGAATTACAAGCTAAATAATTACTGGGTAAAATAATCAAGACTATCATTAAGTGTGCAAAAAAGTTTGAAACTTGAAAGTGATAAAAATTCGACAAAATTTGAGAAAGTTAAGTACTTATATCTTTATTATCTATATTTTTATATCACGTATTACGTATATATATTTTTTGTTTAAACAGAATATTGTAGGCATAATAGATGAGAAAATTAAGTTTTTAATTTTAAATTCTACTATGATATATTGATATCCAGCCAATATTAGGTTAGGACATGGCCTGACTAACTAGCCTGACCCGTAATTTCGCCCATGGTTTAAACCCAATTAATCTATCGACTAATAGATAGTATTTACAATTTAATGTTGTTTATACATTTATGTTTTATAATTTTCTTCGTAAAATATTAAGAAATATGCAAATAAATACTAGGATGTGAAATATAAGAACATCACCGGGAGCTGGATAGTTAATTGATGTTGAACCGGATTTGCCCCGCGGGTTGAATACTAATATTTAGATCATTTCTCGATTGATTTTGTCCTTTCAAAAAATATAAATTAAATAATTATTTAACCATTTGTATTCTGATAAGTAATCAGAGCAGTTTAAATAGTTGGTCTTTCGCAAATTTTCTCTCTGCTTATATTTTTGACCCCTTTTCCCTCTATCTTCGACGCTGAACTACATACATCAACCATAGTAATTTTGGTACTTAATTAGTATGAGCTTCTTTATAATATTAATAATACATTTATAACAACAATAAAAATATAATTTAACCTATTAAAAAAAAAAAAAAAAAAAAAAATGAGAAAAATATACACCAGCATTCGAGTTTGTTATACACATATAGGTTTATTCCAACAGGTCGCCGATCTAATTCAGAACTCTTTTAGAATATGATTTGTGACTAATAAAACGGTCGAATTTAAGTACTCAATGGTTCTAAATTAGTTTAATGGGCTGCTTGAACAAACCTAATATCTTTCAAAAGATCTATTTTGTATTTAAGTTACCTACCTAAATCAGTTCGTAGAGCCTTAGCATTTCTTTTTTTCTTTAATGCTGATGAACGATAAAATATTTGTAAATGCAATGCACCAAATTAAATGCATATTTCAATTATAAATTAAAATATAAAAAAAAATACTGTATCATAATCTGAATTTCCAATATTTATAAGGAATTCTAATATTATTCACGGACTTACAATATTTATAAAATCATATTAAAAATCTCTTATAAATTTTCACAAATTTCAACGCAATTATTTTGTTCGCGAGGGATATATTATAACAGTAGACATATTAAGTGCAATATTGCATATAAGGAACCGAGATAAACTTATCTCATTACGTATGTGATTATAAGTATTATACAATATGTCCACTTTATGCCTCTGCAGCAGTACTGTACTATAAAGTGCTTGAACCTGGCCCATCCTAAATAATTCGTTATTATCTATGGTCATATCAACGCGTGGCATTGTCGAGTTGAGTTTTTTTTTTTTTTTTATTAATATTCTGTGTTCACGGTTTTGAGTGTTGCATACACAACGATTAACTACAGCAACAACAGCTGCTGCCGACTATTAAAATATTAATCTATAATCTACAGCAGGAGTCTCCAATCTACGGTCAGCTAAACTAAATCATATTTTAAGAATATATTGGTATATAGTGTTTTTAATTTATTAATAATTTCCAACCAAAATATAAATAATATGATTATAAATGATTACAAAATAAAAGGTTTTTCTTTTGATGTCATTTATTACAACAAAATAGAGACAACCGAAGTAATGTTTTGAAAAGATTATTTTATCTCTGTTCAGAAATCGACATTTTTATGATAGTAAAAAATCGTGTTGTAGCTGAGTCATAGCTGTGGAAACTAGCTTTTCTCTTCTATATAACTCAACTCTTAAATAAGTTTTAAAAAAAGATTCAAGGTGTGAACTCATTGATTTCCTATTTATATTCCTATATCAAACTTTTAAGTTGAAATTAATTCCATTCATAACGCAATTAATGGAAAAAATCTTGTCTATTTTCTAACTTGCAACAAATTCGTAAGTGAAAAAAATTAAAAATGTCCAGCTAGTTTTTCTGTTGAAGTGCTCACACATCTGCAAGAGCAGTTTCAGACCAGCTTTAGAGATTTTGAAAGAGTAGAAGACCGCATTCGAATTTTTAAAAATCCATTCATTAGAGAATTTGAAACTTTACCAACGGAGCATCAGATTAAAATTATCAAGTTCGCATTAAATAACTATTTTGAAAACTGTTTCAAGGAGAATAGATTTCAAAAATTTTACGCTATGTTGCCAACAGACTCCTTTCTAAAGCTCTAAAAATATACTACACGTGAAATTACCTCTCTATCCTTCTCTCAAATATTTTCTTTGCTGTGTGATATTTTCGCAATACGAATAGCGCAAATTAACAATGATATGTTTAATATATAATAATATATACATATATATTTATAGACCGAGGAGGCACCTGCGATCGGTGCAAGCACTGATTATTATACACATTAGTGTTTTCCAAACGTTTCCTCCGGCCGACTCCGTACAAAGATGGGAAAAATCCTTGAGGGCTCCATAACAATATACACTTATTTAATAATCTCTGGCACTGGTTTAACGTGCGATCTATTTGTTACTGTTGACCTATCATTATATTAACTACGACAGGGGATCCCAACCATTTTATCACCGAGTACTACTCGAGGCACTAGACATCTTTATAATCAATAGGCGTACCACTTTAATCCTAAAACTAAATTACGAGAGACAATTTTTTTTTTTTTTTTAATTATATATTATAGATTCTGAGAGAAGCGATAAAGCTAGTGTTTATAATCATGTAAACGTAATTATTTATTATTATTTTTGTAATCACTTTTTCACATATAAATATTTGTCCAAAAGTTTCAACCAGAATTTGAATCAGAATGCTGCTCTAGATGGTACTTTAGAAGGGTCATTTTTCAATAGTTTTTCTAACATTTTGTAAAAACTAGACAAAATTTAACAAAACGCAATCAACATTTTTTTTTTTTTATTTAAACATTTGAAAATTTAAATATAGATTATGTAATATGTCGATTTCTTAATAATTAACTATTAGTAAAAGTGTTATAATGTTATATAAGTCTTAATGTACCCACTAACTCTCCACTACAGCCCAAAGTGGGCAAAACAGTCTCATTATAACTTTTCTCAGTGGCTCTGTCACCTAGGAATAGGTTCTATTCACAGACCTTAGTTTTGGAAATACTGTTCTAAATTTATCTTTTAATGCCATCTCCTGAGAGATAATTTTGGCTGTTTTCCAATGGTCATATGGACAACACAACCAGACCAGCGTAACGTAATATCACATGTACACAATATGTAGCACACGCATATTTTCACGTGGCTGTTCACTGGAACTTAGACGAGCTGCACCTACACATTTCGTATTGAATTCGTTATTGGACCGATAATAAGACAAGTGTCTTAGAGATGACTCGTATCAGTCCAATCACTCCAGCAGTTGACTTTATTTCAGTAAACGTTCAAAGTATAACGTTTTCTTATCTAAAATTTTTTTTTGAAAGTACCTCAATGCTGTTCAATATTCGATAAACACGCGCGTGTTTATATACCACTTCATTAAATATACATAGTTTCATACGTATTCTACTTTTTAGTGTTATAATTTAGTAATTTAAGATTTAAAACAATTATGCAAACACTCAATGGCGAATTTTACGGGGGAAGATCAAGAGATCACCCCCCCCCCACCATTGGCCTTAGACATACAATTATTAAAATTATCATGATAAGTTCAGTATTATACCATCATTGTTACATGACAGAGCCAAGTAAACAGATACTGCTAAATTGTTTAAAATAATAATACCTATGACTTTAATTTAAGTACAATAATTATTATTTAATTTTTATTTTATTATTAATTTTTATTTAATTATTATTTATATCTAGATCTATTATAATAAGATTACAATAAACAAGTAGCAAGGTAATAGCTTTTAAAATCATTTATTCGTCATTTAAACCAAGTCTATACCAATTGGCGTGATTAGGATAAAAAAATTTGAGAGGCTACAATGTTTATTTTAGATTCTGAGCAAAGTGAATGAGCTAGTATTTTTACAATGACGTTTACTATTTTTTTTTCTGTGAACACTTTTTCGTATAGAAATAATTATTCAAAAGTTTCAACTTTTTGAAACCAGATTTTCCTCTAAATGGTACATTAGAGAGGTAATTTTTCAAATTTCCCCATTTCTCAATTTTCTTTTGGAAAAACTATCCAAAATTAGACAAAAAAGACTCAGAAACCATCATTTTTTGATCCAGACTTAATGAAAATTTAAACATAGACAAATAATAATATTAGAAATATTTTGGGAACACTAAAAAATACGGAAAATTTACTATAAATATTAAATACTATAAATTTTAATGCACATGGATTATTTTGTTATTAAATAATAATATTGGACTACTACTGAATATTGGAAAAAAGTAATGGATTTTATGGAATTTTATTATTGAAAAATAATTGGGAAATCTATAAATAGCTCACAACCCAAATATTCCCTTAAAAACATAGTTATAGGAACTAGGAACACACACACACACACACACAAATATTGAGTACCCAAAATTATTAGACAACATTTATTAAATATAACCTAATCAACTACAATTATTATTATTCTAAACTAATTGAAGCTCCGCTCTGAATCATTTTATTAAAGGAATAATTTATCGTTTTTTTGAAATGCAATACACCCACCAAGAGCATTCCACCTGAGGGACAAAGAACACCAAACAACAAAGAACAGGTGTGAAGTATGCTCTTTCGCCCTTTTTTTTTTGGTTTTCATATTTACATAAATAAAATATAAATACAATTTATTTTAGACAAGCGTCTAGCATTTTCAATAATTTTCAACAAAACCAGATAATTAATTTTGTTTTATAATATGTAATAAATAAATAAAACCTAATAAATATTTTTAAATAATACAATATTTTTTCGTGTAAATATTATGAATATTTAATATAATATAATACCTATACCTACGTAAAATATTGTAAAATATCTATATGACTATATATTTTATTCCAAAGTGTTGTCAAATTTTTAAAGATTTTGAATTCTGAAGATCAGAAAGAAGTTAGTGGTTTTGCATTGATGATCAAAAAAAAAAAAAGAAAATGGTATGGAAACAATTTTTCTACTCGAAACAGTACTCAGAATAGTAGGAGCATCGTTTTGTTCACATGGTAGGTACTTTAAAGAAATCATTATTCGAAATTCTTAAGAGCTTTTCCAAATATACCGTAAACCAAATTTTGATGAAATTTAGTAATTTAGTCATAACTCCAAAACTAATGTTATTAAAAACTTGAAACATTTACCCATTATCAACAATAGTGCAATTATAGAAGATAACAAAAACTGGAAAAATTAAAAGAAAAATTGTTTAACCGTGTTTTGTGAATAAGTGAAGGTACTAATTACCTATCCATCATAAAACGTTAAGGCATTTTTACAATGTGTTGTATTAAATAATAAATGTTTGGGCATATGTAAACTCCACCGATTGATGTTTATCACCTATGTAAACTCTACCAGTCGCGTATGGTTAGCATAGGCGCAACTAGGTGGGGGCTTAGAGGAGCTAAGCCAGTGGCAGATCCAAGGGGGGGTAATAGGGTAAATACCTCTCCCTTGAGCTCATTATATAAAAATATATTACATTGTGACTTGTGAGAAATACTAGTTTTATTCAGCATTATAACGATAATAAATTTTAATTACCCCCCCCCCTTGAAAAATTTCTAGATCCGCCACTGAGCTAAGCCCCCTCAAAACCACTCATAGCCCCCAGATTTTTTTTGAAAATTGCTTAATTGCCCTGTACTTTGCGGGGGCTAAATCAATAAAATATTAACATTTTAGCCCCCCTAAATATTTTGTCCCAATTGCGCTAATGATGGTTAGAGAAAAAGGTAATATTATGTAAACTTCACCAGTCATAAAAGGTCAAGATAATGGGTAGTACGTAAACTCCACCAATTTCGCTAATAGGCTCAAAAACATTTTAAAACTAATAGAATAAAGTAGATAATCTGCAAATATTATTAAGTATTAACGTGTTACTGTTGTAGATATATGGTGTACTCAGGTGTATTAGGTACTTTTTTACAGATATTGCGTACCCAAACGTCGTGTTCATATATTCATGTGTTCATCTGTATCCAAATGTGTTGAAAAAAAGCCGGACATACTTTGCACGATGGGTGTTCTTCGCACGACGGGTGGGATTCTCTTGACGGGTGTATTAAATTTTAAAGAAACGATAAATCATTTTTTCAATAAAACGATTCTGAACGAGGGAAGTTAAGAATATAAAAAATAAATGAGAAAAAAAAAGGTTAGAAAAATGCCCAAATTTTTTTTTTCACATTTTCAACATTTTCTTGCGCCAAAATCTTTCTTATATGATTTCCGAGTCGTTTTTGTCAAATTTTAGGTAATTTTTTCCAAAAAAAAAATGAAGAATTGAGAAATTTAAAAAAATGACCTCTCTAAAGTACAATCTAGAGGCAAATCCGATTTCAAAAAGTTACTGATCGAAACTTTTGAACAAATATTTCCATACGAAAAGTTGTATACAGAAAAAATAAATAAAAAAAATAAAAATAAACATCATTGTAAAAACAATAGCTCTTTACTTCATTCAGATTCTAAAAGGGTCTATGTAACCAAACGTGTTACAACCGGAGCAAGACCTCTCACGGCTTTCTGAAGGGAAAATTGTCTTAATCCCCCCCTCCCATGATACATTTCTACATAATATGTCATTGCTAACATCGCATAATAGTGTATACAAAATATAAAAGGTATACAAACAATTATAGTGATACAAGTGTACAATATCTCATTTATATGCTATGTACATTGTACATATAATATTTATTTTACATTTTAGAAGTACTGTTTGAGATTTTCGATGATATCAAGGTTTAAAATCTTAGTAACCACTTATTTTGGTATAATTATTATTATATTCTTAAGTCATAAATTCATTACAATCAAATTTTAAAATAACTGTGATAATATTTAAAAATTAAAATCCCACATAAAAAATATTATGAAATGTTATATCAGCATATTGATATTCAATTGTTTATCGCTGTTTTTTTCATATTCAATAAAATAACACTAATGCATTTAGCCCCAAAGAAAGCGAAGTAAATTTAAAGTAAAAAAAATACCTATTAATTATCCTACAAATATTTGTTGTACTATAGTCTGTAATTAATAATTATAGGTAATCTAATCATTAAATCTGTATAGCATTTATATTATTCGACTATATAAAACCTTATAATGTCTTTAATATAGATATAACAAAAAAAAAAATAAAATAAATAAAACTTTCTTACCTTCATAACAGGAGATTGTTGATTCCTTTCTTCTAGAAAACGGAGTATACGAGTAAACGGCATACTCAGAGTTCCATGATCGTCGAGTATTCGAAATAGCCACAGGTTAGAAAAGGCGTGTTAGAAAAGTCACTAAAACAAAATAAATCGTACCAAAAACCTGACATTGGTTTCAGAATGCCAAACACTATACGTCTGACGTCTAAGCGTATTTTATCGACTCGACAATAAATGGCATCAAAAAACGAATGATAAAAATGAATAAGACCACCGTTTGCCAATTGCAAAAAAATAATAATAATAATAATAATAATAAAAATTGTAAGTCCCGTTTTGATTGGTCGTCTCTGTTAATAAAGAAAGTGTCTTTGAAAATTCCTCACCCCTCGACACGATTCGTCGTTTTTGATCGGAATTGTTTACAATACAATATACATATTGATGACTGAAAGGAGACATCCGAAATAAAGAAAAAACAATGTTAGTACAGGTAAACGAAAGAATGTTTGTGCAAAATCTTATAATGGCTTTCTTTCACAATGTGTTTTTTTAATATCATTTAAACATGTACGTAGTACGCATTATACAGGGTGTGCCAATATATAATAAGTTCAACGAACGATTTACTTCGCGTTTTTCACGACATCGTGTTTAATTCGATATATATATCACGTATATAATAATAACACGTGAAGCGCAAGATACCATTTTCCACATCGCATACCAAGACAATTACATTTTGAACACGCTTTAAACGAGATGATATTCATCAAAGACACAACGATTGACTTTTGTTCAAAACTTAGTATTCACCTAAACGACTATTATAACCGTCATTATATTATTTTATTTGGCGGCGAAGACTTTTGAAACTCTACGTTTATAAATATGAACGAAACACTAAATTAAATATAAATAGATAGATAAACAACTGCCAGTTGGCAGCTGCAGGTGTTCGAATGCAAATACATACTTATGTAAGGGCATACCTATACATTTTAATACAAATTACAATAATTTACATTGAATTACGTTGTTGGTAAATCATCAGAATAGGTATTGAGTGTTTGACTCGTTTAACTCACGAGCTTTTATTGCTGTTATTCAAAAGGGAAACTTTTTTGCAGGTGACTTTCGTATTAGTGATAGTTATCTACCTGCATTGAACCCGTTGAAAACCATTTTGTAAAATGCCTTTGTGTGCGTTTTTTTTTTTTATAAATAGATTTAACTTGAAGACTTGAACAATTCCATTGTATGATCGAATGTATGTACGGCATATAAAATTCGTTATTTATTCGATACAGCATAATTCCATACCAAATCATTCGACAAATCCAAAACTTTCCTCGTCGACTCGATGTAAAAATCACATCAGGTAGTTTACAAAGTCAAAAATAATAACTGTTCCTATATGATATCCAAACATTATATCAGCTATAAGTGATATAATTAATTTAGCAAAGCAAATCTGTGCTCTGTATCCTTGTATAATGACACCAGACCCATACAATTGTAAATTAAAGCGTTTATGTATACTGAAATGTTAGCATACTTAGGTTTAGGTACCTCCATTACATTGTTTCAATAATATATATTATAATATAATATAAAGTGTAATAAAATATATAATATATATTATATAAGACAGCAATGAGTATTTGCCTTAGGAAAGATCAATTAATTGACTGTTATACAACTTTATCAAAATCATTAAATTAATAATTTATGTATAAGGTTTCATCTACAAACTATTATCTACTCAGTGTAAACTATAAAACATAATATACAGTATGTCCCAGAAAACCTGTATCAACCTAAGTATCTTAGGAATATATAAATATTTTTGAATATAGTTTTTTCAAGAGTTATCTTTACCCAGATGATAATTTGATGACATAATAAAAAATTTCAAAAATTCAATAAAGCATTTTCTTAGAATTATTAATTTTGAAAATTTTAAAATAGCTATTTTATTAACCGTTTTTAAAAGTCAATCCCAAAAAAAATTATCTAAATTTAGTGAAAAGTACCAAGTTAGAGCAGATTAAATTTTTCAAAAATTTTAAAAAGTTTTTAAAAAAAATGTTTCTTAGAAATAACTTTTTAAAAATTTAAAAATAGCTATTTTATTAACATTTTTAAGTCAATTAAAATATATATATATATATATTGAAATTTAGAAAAAATCATCAAATTAAAACAACCTGTGTTTTTGCTAACAACTATTATTGTCATAAAATTAGAAACTTAATCAATTTTCACTGAATTTCGATAATTTATTTTTCTTAACCTATCTTTAAAAAAAGATAAATAAAATGAATATTTTCACATTTTCAAAAAGTTAATTTTTAGAAAATTACATTTTTTTTTAATTAAAAAACAAATGAAATTTATGTTATCAAATTATGAATAAAAGCCGGACATACTTCGCACGATGGGTGTTCTTCGCACGATGGTTGGGATTCTCTTGACGGGTGTATTTAATTTTAAAGAAACGATAAATCATTTCTTCAATAAAACGATTCTGAACGAGGGAAG
>JAIPRM010009738.1:0-14449 GCA_025469315.1 Stegophylla sp. TES_Ste_2020 | reverse complement strand
TTTCTCAATTCTTCATTTTTTTTTTGAAAAAAACTACCTAAAATTTGACAAAAACGACTCGGAAACCATAATTTTTTGATCCTAACTATATGAAAATTTAAACATAGATAGAAAATAATATAAGAAAAATTTTGAAAATGTGAAGAAAAAAACATATTGGACATTTTTCTAACATTCTAACGATTTCTTTAAAATTCAATACACTCGTCAAGAGAATCCCACCCGTGGTGCAAAGTATGTCCGGCTTTTGTTAAATCGCGTTGTTAAATTTCACGTACTACACCTACTACGGGCGTTCCGAGTTATTATAATTACATAAAGAATTCAAAACGTTTAGACACCAATATGATAATTACTATCATTGCCGAGAGAACAGCAGCTATTTATGTCACGTTAACGTTATAATAAAATATTATTATTATTATTATTATTATTATTCTCTCGTGCTGAATTCGATCCGCGAAAGAAAACTTGGCAGTTTTGTCAGCGGTAAAATGACAAAATGTGTACGTTCAACCGCACACACACACACACGCTCATTTATTATACATGTGTCAGTGCTCCTAAAATGTCACATAACTTGCATACGCAAGTATTGAATAAACGGAAATTTAAATTATACCAGACGCGCTTTTCTCATTTAAACTCTGACGTCGTGACACCTGCAACACGTCATAATAACAGTTACCAGAAATCATTATCGAATGCTTAAACTTCCGTCTTGGAAGATAAACTTACTTGTGTGAGTGTGTGTGTGTGTGTGTGTGTGTGTGTACCTGAAGGAAAAGCAGTGGAACAAAATATTTCCTGCACTACACCAAGGGCGTATTTTTGGGAGAGGTGGGGCGATCGCATTTCCCTGGGCCCATGATTTTATAATTTTTTTTTAGATTCTGAGAAGAAGCTAATGTTTGGATACTTATATATATTTTTTTCTTTTTATGAAATTACTTTTTATACAAAAAGAAACTCGTTCAAAAGTTTCATACGATTATATAATTATTATTATTATAATTTTTTCTTGTTAAAAATGATTAAAGGGTTTTTTAAAAACTGTCACTAAAAAAATAAAAAAAAAAAAATTACAAAGTCATAAAAATTTACAATTAATCTAATGATTAAATGATTGTCTATTGAGAAATAAAATACGTATTTACTTTAATGATTTCCATCACCAAAAAGTTTCCGTTTCATATATGAACATTGAAAATCAAAATTTTAGTACTTTATTCTTTTTAAGTTTACATAATATTACTCCTTCGGTTTAATACAATTAATGTTTTACTTTATTTTTTTATAAATTACAATAAATTATAAAACGTCGGATTTCACTGAAAATGTTTGAAAACATGTAAGTTAGTGCTTCAATTGTCCATGGTATTAAAAAAAAAAATTGGATGGTCAGTAATGGAGAAAATATTTAAAATTACACTTTATTAGAAAAAAATTGGTGTCAAATGTAGTATTACAATATAGTTTAAATTTCTTATTTTCAAAATACTCGAATAGTAATAACATAGATTAAAAAAAAAAAAAACGCTCACATTCAGGACAAAAGACATCCTTTAAAACTCAGGACAACAGAACCAAAAAACGAATTAAAGGACAATTTTGCATAAAACAAGACGTATGATCACTTTAGCATAAGTAAAGAATACTGTAAAATATCATTGTTTGTAATATTATACTACATAATAATCAAATGAGTACTTCTAGAATATTAATTTTTCCTCAAAAATAATAAATGCAATACTAATCATCAATATTAACCCACGATTAGCAATATTATGTTTTCCCTTAGTTAACAATTTAATTAATTAACAATTTAGATCCTTTGGGTTGAACACGCAAAATGTCTAAACTAAATATTAGTATATATTCTAATTATTGAATTCCCCCTCGCGTAAATACAATTTATAGATATATCTATAATATTATTATTATTATTATTTTTGATTCGGTTTTAATTAAACACTGTAATGATTGATTGAAACGTTTTGTTTATTTTTGACTTTTCCGAATAAGCATAATATAATTTTGTTTGTTTTGTTTTTAATAAAAAATAAATAACGATTTGTTTTTTTTTTTTTTTCGATACGACTGGAACAAAATTAAACAAAATTGCTAATCGTACAATTTTACTCTGTAATAATTAACAATGCGATCATCATGGTCGAACAATGTCTGTACCGTCTGATACGCCCACATCCACAAGTGTCACTAAGGCAAAAAAAAAAAAATTGGTTGTTGATAACAACACTTGTTCTAACGTTATGTTCCATGTGAAACGCGCAGTTTCAATTCGAATAAAATTGAAAAATTTGAGTTAAATAATTAATAACACATGGCAATTATTGTTTTGTTACGAATGAATTTAGTTGCATTTGTTCAGTAAAGTATTGAGAATAGGACATACTTCGCACGATGGGTGGGATTCTCTTGACGGGTGTATTGAATTTTAAAGAAACGACAAGTCATTTATTCAATAATAAAACGATTCTGAACAAGGGAAGTTAATAATATAAAAAATGTTAGAAAAATATTCAAAATTTTTTTTTCACATTTTCGAAATTTTCTTGCGGCAAAATCTTTTTTATATTATTTTCTATCTATGTTTAAATGTTCATATAGTTTGGATCACAAAACATTGTGGTTTCCGAGTCGTTTTTGTCAAATTTTGGGTAGTTTTTTCCAAAAAAATAAAAATTAAAGAATTGTCAAATTCAAAAAATGACCTCTCTAAAGTATAATCTAGAGGCGAATACGGTTTCAAAAAGTTACTGATCGAAACTTTTTGACAAGCATCATACAAAAAGTTGTACAGAAAAAAAATAAATATCTTTGTAAAAACACTAGCTTCCTGACTTCGTTCAGAATCAAAAAATAGAAGGTCTGATATTAACGAACGAAAACTTTTTTCGCCTTTTAAAATTAAAAGGAATGCGTTTTTTTTTTTTTTTGAAAATAATATTTTTGGTGCAGAAGAATTTCGAATAAAGTTTTTAGTGATGCCCATGCCCATAAAGATTTGATACAAATGTCAACCACAAGACGTGCCATTACCTACTTGGAATTGCGTTATGTATTATCAATTTGTATTGGACACATAAATTACATAATTTTAGATATGTACCACTTATATATTATATATATCTGAGTGCTTACACGTGCTCCGAGGCTCGACGAAAACAGCTCTCGAAGCCACCACCGCAGGCCAAATTACCTGCAGAGGAGAAAGTTTTCAATTTGGTCGATCTAGACGAGATTTAATAGTATTAGTTGTGTATCAGCCATGTTCTGCGTGATCTCTTAGTTTATAAATCGACCCGGTCCCTATTGCAAAGTTCCGAAATCCGGACGTGTCACCTTTATGGAAAAGATTAGTTATCTGTTTTCTATAATTGCGCCACGCCGCTTGATAAGACTACTACACTTAACCGCGTGATACAAAATACTGAATATTATACTGAAACCGAAACGAAATTAAACGAATAATAGAAAATAATATAATGTTTTCTCTTGGTTTTCAATTATTGTTGTAATACTATGAATTATTATTATACTGGTACCGGTATTTGCAGTCATTGGTTTCAAACCATTTAAAATATATTTGATTTTTTTTTTCTTTCAAATTGAATGAAATTGAATTTACACGTTAACGTGTTAATTTTATATATATATATATATATATAATTATTTAATCATAATAAATAATCTGCCATATTTATGCATAATACATGTGTAAATGAATTTTTATGCCTATGCATGTGATTAATAATCTTTACAATTTATAAACGTTCAGGAACTTCAAATTCACGTCAAATTCGTATTAAACACTTACCAGTTTAATAGCTAAAAAAAGTAAAGTTATTTTTTTAATAATAAGATTCTGAATGAAGGAATTTAATAATAAAAAGAATAAGAAAAGTCGTCATTTTTAACTCACTCACCAAGAGTATCTGACCCGAAAAGCAAAGAATACCCGTGGTGCGAAATCTTTACTTTATTGACTTTAATTATCATTGCTTTACTTAAAAAATAAGAAAGAAAAATGTTTAAATTGTTTTTCACATTTTCTACATTTTCTTGTTTAAATTTTAATAAAGTTTGATAGATAGTTTTTAGATTAGGTAGTTTCCAAGTCCTTTTGTCGATTTTTGTGTAGTTCTTCCCACAAAAATGGCGAGAAATTGAAAAATTGGAAAAATAACCGCTTTAAAGTACTATCAAGAGGTAAATTCGGTTTCCAAAAGAGGCCGATCGAGACTTTTGATATAAAAATAAAAATAAACATTATTGTAAAAATACTAGCTTCTTCACTTCGCTCGGAATCTAAAAGAGAGATGTTTTCAAGTAATTTTAATCTGATATTAATTCTGTCGGAGATCTCTATTCATTTACTCTTCTTTAATAAGCCATACAGTAAAAAGCTATTTAACTCTTAACAAATTAAAATATTTATTTACCTAATTAAAATAAATATATTTTATTATTCTATGAATAATAATTACTTAAATATAAACTAATGTAGTGATATATTATTACGGATGCACATATTATATGAGGAGAGCAGAGCGACCTTTTTCTTATATTATTATCTCTGTGTTTCCGTGCCATTTGTCGGCATTCACTGAGAAAGGTAAATTGGCCAACTGACTTATCCGAAGATGTCGAAAAATAGCGAATTCCACGACACAGAGAGGAAGAGTAATAACGTCAACGTATCTCGAGCCCATTTCCGGGGGCGCAGGTGTATTTTCCTAGTAAGGGCAATTAATTAGTCAGTAAAATCCTTTTAGCCGCCTGTCTGTAATGTGACAAGAAGCCGAGCGAGATATAACGATCGTTCTCGGACGAATACGAATTTTATTCTATTACGACTTAACCTCAATTTTCGATGACCAAATTGATTTTTGAAAATTGATGTTCGGGAAATTTCCATTCGACATAGGATAATTCCTAATGAGAAACTTGAAATTTTGACTTTTCAATTCACCATTATGACATCATTACTTCTAATTTTGACTTTCTACGTTTAAATTTTAATATCAAAATTCGAAAATTTCGATAAAAAAAAACAAAAATTCGAACCACATAAAATAACATTTTGAACTTTCAAAAATGAATTATTGATTACAATATGAGCCCAGATTATAAGTATCTCAGAATTATAAAAATTTATAATCAATTGACAAGTTTGAAATTTTGAATTGCCAAGTTCGAAATTCGAATCGTGAAGTCGAAATTTCAAGACACAAATTCCAAAATGATCACAAATAATTATATTTGTGGGTAAATGCGTGCGGCGAGTGTGTTTGTCTAATTTCCGACAAAACTATTAACACGTTATGCAAATATTTAATCTAAGTAAATACTCGTGTGTGTGTAACATACTACTGTACACTCAAAACCAACGAGAGTCTAAATCATTGTAAAACGTTAGTGTAAGTTTCCATTTTGCACCGGTCGCGTTAACGTTACTATATAATAATAATAATAATATATTATTAATATACGAATACACAGTGTAAAAAAAAGCCGGACATACTTTGCACGATGGGTGTTCTTCGCACAACGGGTGGGATTCTATTGACGGTTGTATTGGATTTTAAAGAAACGATAAATCATTTCTTCAATAAAACGATTCTGAACGAAGGAAGTTGACAATAATATAAAAAACAAATGAGAAAAAAAAAATGTTTATACCGAGGCTGGTAATCGATGCGAATAAAACGATCGAGCAGCGCGTGTTAGGCACGTGCACGTGGTATTGTTAAAACCCGTGTTAAATCCGTCGAAATGTTTTTGAGTGTAAACCGATAAATAAACGACGAGACCGTTTGAACGATAAAGATGTAGCACTCGGTTTCAAAGAGTTAAATTATATTTTAATCCGACGGTTTCTGAAAATATTTTAAGAAGAAACGGAGTGGAATGCGCGAAACTATTGATTTCGCAGTATTATACTTCAAAAACTTTTACCAGAGTACATTTTTTTAAAGACTAAAAAAAAAAAATGGTTCAAAAAGATTTTACATCATCTTTATACATACTTTACAAACTGTATTTATTAAAAAATAAAAATAAATAAATAAAAATAAAATCATCTTTTATAATTCTCAAACATTTTATTCGAAAAAATATAACAATAGAAGGTAATTACAAAATGAATAGAGAAATAATTAAGATATATAAGTAAGATACTTGAATAAAACTTATTTCATGTATATATTTAGAAATAGTGAACATCGTTTACAATAAATTGTTTTTGAAATGAAAATATATACATTTTTTTTTTACGATTCAGATTATAATCCAAGAGCCAGACTGTACGCTTTGCACCTTGGGTATTCTTTGATCTTAGCATAGGATACGCGCGATAGGCGAGTTATTCACAAAAAAATCGCATTTCAGCGTGCTAACAGTCTTCAAGTTCATACATAACACTATACAGTTTTTGTAGTTATTATTTATTTACTTTAATTATTAATTTCTTTGTCAATTTAGGTTTGTAATTTAACTTTATATCTCTAAAGTTAAAAAAAAAAGTGTTATAAAAATTTATTTTCTTACATTTTCAAAATTTTCTTGCGACAAAATATTTCCAATAATAATAGAAAGATAAACATAATATTGTTAAAACACTAGCTTCTTCTCAGAATTTAAAATTTAAAAACAGAACATTCTTCGTAAGAAACAAATTGTAGTACCAAAGATCATGCAAGGTCGTGATGAATCATTAATTTTTACAAAGTATTGATTCGAATTGATTTACACACAATTTTCTATTTGGATGATCAATATAGTCAAAATAAGTATCTACATTGGATTTAGTCATTAACTTATTACTTTTTTTTTTTTTTTACTATTTTTTATGAATGTCAAAGAGGTATGAATTGTACAATTACTTAAAGTTATAAATTCCTACAAATATATAACCATTTGAAAATGTTTTCAGACTAATAGTTTATACAACAAACACACAAGCCCACATAAATAATATATATCACTGGACTACACCACCTGTGGGCTGCAAATATAAACGCGATTGAATTTATAATTTATTTAAAAGCGCTTTATGTGCTACATATTTTGCATGATAATAAATAAATATTAAACAGACCGTTTGGTAAAAGAATCGGTCGTTTGATGTTCACACGTCATAAAAGATAAATATACGATTACTATTGGTATTTAATTTACTTTAAACCCGATGGCTCGAAAATTGTAATATTTTGATAGTAAACGATTTGTGGATTTAATCGTGTGCGATGCGTTTAACGTTTTTTGGTTGAATGAAAAAATTGAATAAAAATCCATATGTGAATTGACTGAATTTCGCCCAAAAGGCAGAACAAGTAAACTGGATGAAAAAAGAAATAATAATAATAGACAATTTTTTATGTCTGTTAATTTATTATTAAATCGTTAGTATTAGTGCACTGAAACGGACGATTTAAAAAACAAATTTTCTCGATAGCAATTTGACATATATGAATGCTTACTAAATATTATTAGTATTAAAATAAAATGCCATTTAGCGAACATGGAATAGTGGAGTGGTAAACAACGTGCTTATGCGATAAAATTGTAGTAATTACAAAAATAACGACAGATGTGTGGCGGCACAGCTATTTCCAATATTTTCGAAATTCTAAACTCAACTCAAAATTGGTCCAATGTTTTTGAAATTTTTACGAAGTGTTCTAGTGATCATTTTTAGTAATTTTTGATAGTTTCAAGCAACATTATTTCTGAACTTATGTTAAAAAGCAATTTTAAATAATTTAAATTTTACTAAAATTCCAATAATTGCATATTTTGCCGGTCTTTGTCAATTTTTTGACAGATTTTCCACGTTTTTCGAAAAAGTATTGAGAAATTGGAAAAATAATCTCTTTAAAGTACCATCTGGATGTGATTCGAAATTTATAAATACGGTGATCAAAACTTTTAGACAAGTATTTCTATACGAAAAAGTGTTCACAGAAGAGAAAAAAAATAATAAAAAATAAATATCATCGTAAAATCATAAGTTTCTTCGCTCCGCTCAGAACCTAAAAATAAATGACATAATCATTCGATATTTATTTTAAAATTAAACTTTGAAAAACGGCCGTTTAAATGCCCCACCCTGTACTACTTAAATATAAAAAAATGCTGCCACAAAGCTCGAAGCTTATATTTTATTATAATATATTGTTAATCATTATTAGTGATAATTATTATTTTGGTGTGAAAGATGTTTATAAACGTTGTTTGTGGTATTTCAAAGAACTCTGACCGACCGACAACAACAACAACAACAACAACAACAACCAAGGCGTTTGATTAGGCCACGCGTTTGTTTGGAAATTACTTTTCGTGCCGCATACGAATCTCTACATCGTATCCTCCTCGACTCTTTTGTTCACCCTTAATAATGAAAAATCGTACATACACGCGATGTGGAACACCACTGTATTTGTCTCGTTTTCCTATTGTTTAACTGACACGAAAACGGAAAAACCCAGACGCGACCGTGACCGGATCCGAGAGGAGGAGAGAGCAGAGCACAGTGCACCCCTGTCGCCTCCCCACCTCTCTAAAGGACCAAAAAATTATTGTTCCACAAACCTAATTATAACTAAGGTTAGGATAATAGAGTGTGTTTGCATATTTTTGTTTTTTTGAAAAGCCCAAAGAGTATCCAACTGGGATGGAAATCCGTTTCTCGTATTGGACATTAGAAATGCCCTAGTTTTGTTTTGCATATTTTTGCATATATCGAAGTGTATTCGTGATATTATATATAGTAAAAAAAAAAAGACATGGATAGGCCATGGAAAGTTTTTAAAAATTAATTATTAACATTTTGATAATTTGACATTACAAGGGTTTTCTTATCGTGTAAAATGCACGCCATACGAAAAACCCGAGAAAAAGAATCCTCTCAAGGGTTCCTCAAAAAAAAAAAAAAAGAATATCAAGATTTCATAATTCAGTATTGATTGATACAACCGTAATTCAATATTAATTATGTTACACGATGTTTCTCTTTTTGTAGATGATAATATAATAGTAGATTGTATACTCGTAGTTTATTATCATTTACATCTGATGAGAGATTGAGTGAAAATGTAACACATGTGTAGTCGTGAACAGTTTTCAACTCATTTTCATTTTTCATTTACCAACTTACCTCATATATTCCGAACAAACTTTAACTTTGGAAACTTATCAGTATTTTGGAACTTCGAAAGTATTTTTTTTTTCAGACACTCAAACAAAATATCCCATGAAACATTCGAAAAAATACATTTCACGACATTTCAGTAATTTATCTATTTAATTATAAAATATATTAAATATTCCTCCGAAAACGTTATTTCTACTATATATCAAGTCTTGTGATAACTGGGTAATATAATAAAATTATTATTATTGAATAAAGTAACAAGCGCGTTTGACAAAATTAGAAAAAAAAACGAGATTAAATTAATATAAAATGCTTATTCTGTTCCTGATTATCCAACTAACATGTTGTCACTATTAAAACCGCTTTAAATTTATAATTATATTACATAAATATTCATTTGACATTGTGAAATAATATACGAGCTTCTTCCTTGCTCCGAAATCTTGTATTGTATTCGTATTATCGCGCTATATTCTATTCTATTCAGTATATTTTGAATTATTAGAGACTTCCTGTTTGGAGGGAAGAGGACAAAAAAAAAAAAAAAAAAAAATGCATACTTACATATAGATTTGTATCATTTTGTTTAATTTCATACATATCTCAAAATATAAAATGCCCGAACACACTTTGCACCAAGGACTAAAATTGTGTGTAGTACGACACACTTCGTGTAATACAAAATACTGAGTGTGAAGTACAAAATGAAAAAGTGTGTAGGGATTGCATTGTAACAATTGATATTAAATTTTTGTTATTGCAATATTTTAAAATTGATTAAAAAAGTTCGTTGATTTTGTTTAAAAGATATCTGTAATAGCGTATAATACAAGGACCTAATAAATTTGTGATATAAAATTACTAATAAAATATTAATTAATAATTTATATTTGATTCCTAGTATACTCATACTGCTTTATACAATTTATAGACCAACCTTACAAAATTTTAGAAATTCTTAAGTATATTATTTCAAAATTGTATTTATGAGTGTTCTTTTTTTTTTGTGGGAGGGGGGACGTCATACATGTAATTAAAGGATTTTAATAAAGTAAAAAGTGTCGGAGACAAAGATCGAAAATAAAGTCAATGTACTAGTACAAAGTGTGAAATACGAGAATTTAGATATTTTAGTCTCTGCTTTTGCATCAATGATATACTTTGGTTTCTCGGTGCGATATTCTTGGTTGTTGTATTGAATTTTATAAAAACGATAAATCACGTGAGAAAAAATATTTCATTACCATGGTGTCCAACGTAGGGGAGGGGAAGTAACCAATAATGGTCAACAATCAAAGCGGCCAATGTCAATCCTTTGAAATAATTTGAATTTCGAAAAAATGCTAAGCGCAAAATACAATTTAGAGCGGAATTTTGGTTCAAAAAAATAGATGATCGACGATTTTGGATTAGTATTCAAAACTCAAAATTGTTTTCGTCTTACTGAGGTTTTACTATATAAAAATAAAAAATTATTATTATTATTTTAAATTCAATTAAACGATCAGGTATTTAAATTTTACGATTATTTTTCGATCCAATGATTGTTGATTAATCGATTATTGTTTTACAATCAACAATAATCGATTTAATGAATAATTAATCGATTATTAACAATCCATATTATTCCCAGTCCTACATTACGAACACGCTGGATTTGCGTCCCTGCGACATCACTTTTGATTAGTCGATTCTCTTCAAATTAAATGGTTTCCCGGGTCCGGACAAACGGCGACGACGACTCGACACGCTTGGACTAGAAATTCTCGCGACGCAATACAAGAGTCGATGGAGTTTAATCGGATTAGAAATGGAGCTCGCTAGGAATGCACGTGTATAGTTAATAACATTATGTTCTATTGACTATTCGGACGATTTAAAATTGAAGTTAAGACTTCTCGTGAGCGGCAATCCGGTGGAATATCGTGAGTACAATAGTTTAATGTCATTTTCAAACTCGAACGCTTTATCGCGACGATTACAGAAAACCCAACCATCGACTGGCCGCCACAAGTTTAAACATCCCAATAACACTAAGATAATATGTATATTGCAAAGCATTTACTAACTAATTAATAAATTATCAAACTAAAAAATATTAATTTTATTGGTACCAGTTCACAATTGTTTTATTTGAATGTTATATATATATATATTTTTTTTTTATGGTTTACTATAAGTATATTAGTAACATGTTATTTAGAAACTATAAATACATTTATTCATTTATCAATATATTCATTCTTTGTCAATTTAGATTCTAATTTACATGTTACTTAATTTATTAATAATTATTACCATTAATTATTGTATTCTTTACTTATATCCCAATGCCACGTGCTACTGTAAGTATAATAAGTTGCTAAGAACATTTTAAAACCATTTGCAGAAGTGTCTACAGATAATTTGAACTGCGGATTTTTATTGGACCACACGTCACAACATTCCAACCAAATTTGCGTTCTGCAGATAGTAGTAACCACAAGGAAAATTGCAATGACAAATATTTTTCCCCCAAAAAAAAAAAAAATCTTCTCGACAGACAATGAAAGGGCTTCACACACAGAACTCAAAAGAAAATCGATATTTTCTAATTATAGTTTCACGCAACCTAATTAAATTCCCACAAACCAGATTTATCTTAAGATCAAATCACTGTAGATACCACATAATTCACAGTTATTGTTCGGCGTCTTTGATAATTTGTTCTCATTTACACACGAACTTAAACAAAGGCAACATTACAAAATAATCTTATTGTATTATTTATACTATATTATAACTTTTATAATTTCACTCGTTTTGTTTAAATCTTAATCATATTTTAATGTAAATCGTTACATTTTCAAAATTTTCTGAAGCCAAAATGTTTCCCATATTATTGTCTATCTACGTTTAAGTTTTCAAAAAATTTGGATCAAAAAATGATAGTTTCCGAGTATTTTTTGTCAAATTTTAGGTAGTTTTTTAAAAAAAAAAAAAATTTAAGAATTAAGAAATTTAAAAAACGGCCTAGGTACCAGGCCATGCTAGTAAATTATAATTGTTCATATTTAAAAGCAATGAAAAAATTATTACAAATAATAATAGATTTTCAGCAGATTCTAATAGATATTAGTTTAGTATATCAACTATATTATTATAATATAACATTCTCAAAATCAAATTTAGTATGTTTCATTGATTTCGAAGTTCTAATAGCAAGAATAAAATATTATTCATTTTATTTATATTATTTATATCATATTTTTTTCTTTTTACAAAATCGCTGAAATAGCATAGAAACATTAAACGACAGTCGAGATTTTGAAAAAAAAAAAAATCCAAATAATTATTTGTTGATACTTGACCTAACCTCATTCCTCTTAAAATACACATATATATATATATATATATATATATATGGATATGTCAATTTTTATTATTATTATTTTTTTTTTATGTCACTGTAGAATTATTATTATTGCAAATGTCACCACGAGTCAACTAGAAAAATTACTTTTCTGTACATTCAATAATAAATATTGGTGTCGAGATATTTCTATTCGTTTTTTTCGATACAATTTTAAAGGATTTTATTTGCAGGGGTCGCACACGTTTATACACAGCGCAGTCAAAAAAAGTTTTGCAACCAGAACAAGTCGAATGCAAGTCATTATAGTGATAAACGTGAAATGATCGCGTCTTTTAAACGTGCGATTTGAATTGAATGTTATTTTTTTTTTTTACTTTTATTTTATAGCACTCGACTTTACTAAAGTATCTATCTCTCGGTTTTGGTGCGATTAAAATGATTTTTGCACGAAAAAATTTGAATTCCAACCACAAAGGTGTACGTACATATTCAAATTCGTAGGCCGTGTAAAACTTTTGACTCTTTGTAACAACGACATTGAAAACGATTTAGCTGTTTTTAGAATTCAAAATAATACAAAAATAATAATAATACAATCAGAATTCTAAACACACAAATTTTGGGGGAGGAGGAAGGGTATGGAGGAGATAGATTACCTACATTGACATTTTTTCATTTTTTTATCCCTATTTCGTGTTGGAATGACACATTTATTCGATTTTTAAAAAGCCATAGACGTTAAAACGACTGCAAATTAATATCATCGTTAATTATAACCGTATTTTATTATTTTTAGATTCTAAGTGAAATGAAATAGAAGTTTCACATTTATTTTTATTTACTTTGTTTCTCTGGAAACGCTTTTTCTTACCAAAAACGATTTCAGATCAGTAGGTGAGATAATTCTATAGCATTTTATAGAGATCATATTTCTCTATTTTCGAAAAAGAAAACACGAAAAATTGAATAACATTTCGTTCCTCGTTCATTCGTTGTCGAATAGTTCTCATTGATATTTTCAATAAAGTAAAATCACGATATATATATATATATATATCTATTTTAATAGATAATTATTTAATAATTTAACATCCAACTGCTGGGGTTAGACTAAAGCAGTGGTTCTCAATCTTTTTAGGACCACGATCCAAATTTTTCTTCAAAAACCTATGGCGACCTACTACATGGTTTTACATTTATAGAATAAAAAAGTAGTTCTTAAATAAACAAAATTAGATTAATACATTAATAACTTTAATAATTAATTGGTTTATAATGAATATAATTTTACAGATGTATGCAAATGTGCCACTTCATCATTTTGACAGTGAAATTTGGTTAAAAAAGTAAATTTTTGAGAATCTATATAATTGAATAAATTTCTCGTGACCACCCAAAAATTGACTCGCGACCCACCACCAGTGGATCGCGACCCACACTTTGAGAAACGATGGACTAAAGAGAATATATATAATATATAGTATAAATCTATAAATGCACAGTGTTTATTAATAAAACAAATCGTAAAACGTCCGTTTTTAATTTTAGGAAACAGAAAGAAAATAAAAAGCCGGACATACTTCGCACGATCGGTGTTCTTCGCACGACGGGTGAGATTCTCTTGACGGGTGTATTTAATTTTAAAGAAACGATAAATCATTTCTTCAATTGAACGATTCTGAATGAGGGAATTTAATAATACAAAAAATAAATGAGAAAAAAAAATGTTAGAAAAATATCCAAAAATTTTTTTTCACATTTTCAAAATTTTCTTACGCCAAAATCTTTCTTATATGATTTTCTAACTTTTAAATTTTCAAAAAATTCGGATTGAAAAATTATAATTACCGAGTCGTTTTTGTCAAATTTTGGGTAGTTTTTACCAAAAAAAAAAAAAAAATTGAAGAATTGAGAAA
>JAIPRM010009737.1:0-14450 GCA_025469315.1 Stegophylla sp. TES_Ste_2020 | reverse complement strand
CTTTTGGACAAGTATTTCTATACGAAAAAGTGTTAACAGAAAAAAAAAAAAAATAAAAAAAAAATAAACATCATTGTAAAAACACTAGCTTCTTCACTTTGTTCAGAATCTAAAACAATTAATGTTTTGTTTTGTGAATTGAAATTTAATTTGTTTAAGTAGTGAATTCCATGACTGTCAATAGAGAAATCGGAGAGATCTATTTCCGATACAAACAGAGTAAAGGTACTTACAATGATTTGTAATGTAATTTCCAAAAAAAAAAAAACGTTAGACAAATATTAGTCTAATATTTTTATATTTATCGTGGCCTCTAAACGCCATAAGCAAGTCATACTCTCAAACACAAGCGCATAACATTTCATTCAGTAACTGCGAATGGCTAAATCGTGTGTGCGTCGTATTTGACGACCCCCCCCCTTCCGGGGGGGCAGTATTGATTTGGTGTTTTTTTGATAGGTTTTGAGCGGTTTGTATTTTTTCTCTTCGACGTTTATTTTACTAGTCTTTTTTTTTTTTTTTTTTTTCTGTTGTTCTTTGTTGCCAAAAGTTCCAAAAAACTTTTATTGCAATGCCACGGCGGCAAAGGTGTCGCGTGCCAGCGGTATTTTTGGCCGTTTACCAAAAGTCATGTGTATCGATCGGTTCAGCCTCTCTCCTTCCCCCACTCCAGCGGATGGTTGAGACGAGGAAATATATAAAAACATGAGAGAATTGAACGAGTTAAAGTTCTAATAAACACGACTTTCTGGCAAATAGTCAAGACGTGCTTAGAATTACACCGGTGTCGTATCCATCAGTGTGAGTTTATCCTAGTGAAAAAAGAAACTACCTGTATAATACGTTCTGACACTTATGACCATTTAATTTGTTTATTTTTAAAATTTTTTGAGTTGTAAATTGAATATTTTCATTGCATACCTAAAGTATTTTACTGTTGAATAAAGAATACCAGATTTTCAGACATAACACAGTAAATAACGTAAACTCGAAACATTTTAATAAAATCTTTGTTAAACGCACGGAATTCATAATTTTTAAATACATACGACTGAGAAATTGTGTAAATAAAATTTTAGATTTTAAGTTTATATTACGTGTATACCTACATTTAATATAATATATTTATTTAATTAGTATGACGATGGTATTATTTCTGTATGGAATTTTTGTAATATTGCTTTAATTACCAATATCAATTATATTTTTCAGTCAATTATCGATTATAGGACAATGATTTTTCGACCTTATTTACTTCTAAATCAATGAACAATAATTATTAGATGCCTATTAATAATTAATCTATACTATTCAATCGATTTAATAATGATTTAAACATATTGTGTATGAAAGTATGATGATATTCTTTTATTTTCTCGAGGAGCACTTTCCGAGCAAAAAGAAAACGTTTAATGATTTATAATACGTATGTTTCTTGTTTTTGAGTTAAGCATCAGCACACGTTTTAGGGTTAAATATTAAGAACGAAATTAATCGTTTACTGTGTATATAGATAGAAAATTCGATTTAGTTGTTATTACAGGGCTGCGACTCAGTCACTTTTCTCACTTTTTGTCACTTTATCTCAAAAACAATCACTTTTCTCACTTTTATTACATTGAAACAGAATTTGTAATGACTGCTGAATCATTTTCGTAGTATATATATTATATATTTTAAATATGTATATTTTTTGTAATTAAACCAATAGTTCTTATACTATAAAATCTATGGTATTAATTTTTTGTTTTCAATATTTGTTAAACTTTTGCTTATTATTCTTATCTATGGCTATGTAGCTGCAGCTGATCGCTAGCAACTCTATGCACAGACTCAGTCTGCATAGACCAATGTTATCTGCTTAACAATATACCGTTAATCAAGTTGTTTTATTTTCAATATTCTAATAATTTATAAATGTTTTATAATATTTATTATTTTATTTTTAGTTATAAAATGTTTAATTGACATGCCTCTAAAGACATCTTTTTAGTTTATTGAGTGGTATTTTTCATGTTAATTTAATTTCGGTATATATTTTGATCTAAACATGGGAAAATGTACCAGTTCAAGATGCATGGCTTTTAAAAAAAGATTCTTTTGGTAATATTATTTCTATATGGGGACGAAAGCAATCAAGTTCTCAAGTTTATTGCATTGCTTGTAGTCACTTTATTGTCACTTTTTAAGAAAAAGAAGTCCCTTTTTTAAAAAAAATAGTCACTTTTCTCATTTTTATTTTTGGTTTTTAGAGTTGCAGCCCTGTTATTAAAAAAAAAAAAAAAGTGGATTTTCGGAATTGTTTATTTTAATTCAAACTTAGTGGAATATATTTTTTTTTTTTCTTTATTAATCTTAGTACGATATTTTTATTTTTTGTGTTCAATACAATTAATTACATACAATTAATACTCAATTGTAACTTATAATATACAAATTTGGAAGAAATAGCATTTGTTTTTGTTTATTGTTTTTTTCGTCCATAAGAATACGTATATTATTTCCCGTGAGAAAATATTCGGACCCCGCAGTAAATGGGTTTGGGCTATAAAACGTTTTGCCGATTTAGGAGGAGGGGAGAAGAAGAAAATAAAGATCGATGACGGGATGAAATGTGATGATCGTCTTTTATAAATAACGATATCAATCCCCGTACGTGTTGGGGCCGCAATGGAATATCGAAGGCTGGAGAAAAATTATACTAGGTATATACGTCATGTCTTCGGGTCATAATGGCTGGGTAAAACGCACGGCTCGGGGGGATATCTCGAACACTAGTTGTAGTAAAATTTATCACCCGAACAGACACACAAAAAAAAAAAAAAAAAAAATCTGAATTTCACTCGGAAAAACACGATTACCCTATTTTTGATGGATGGATTATATTATTATTATTATTATTATTGTAGTCCGACTACAATTGCAGTAGTAGTAATAACATATACTTATATGTACACACACACACACACACATATATATATATATATACAGGGCCGGATTTAGGGCGGGGCCCATGGGGCCCAGGTCCAGGTCCCCCACAAAATAACATTTATGTGGGGCCCCCACAAAATTAGTGCATTCACTATTAAGCAGTAGATTTTGTTGCAAGTTTTTAAAATACGTTTTTTTCGAAAACAATTTCACTTGTTCTTTACCAAACGGCCAAACGTACATTTCAATATTTTGTAAGTGTCGTGTGGCTTATTAAGTACCTATTATTATATATTTTGCTACTATTAAAAATGTATTGCTAAAAGTTTTATTTACTGATAAAAATAATGTAATAAAAATAAATTAAAAATATTTTTTTGTTTGTTTGTTCCTATCTGTATTATTATTTTTGTTATTTACAATCACGGATTATTAAAACCAAATAGTGTTACTTCATGCTTATCATTTGTTCAAAAATACATTTTATGATGTAATATTGCCGAGTGCCGAGGGGCCAACGTCGATTATCATTGATTATTTTCAACTACCTATAAAAGTGTATAATGGAAAATTCAAATTTTAAATACGTTAAAAAATTGAAAGTTTGTTAGATATAAGCAAATATCGAAAAAAAATTCTCATACTGTCGTTAATAGAGCACCCTGGGGCCCCCACAACCCTAAATCCGGCCCTGTATATACACAATATTATTATATTATGAAACCGAATCGTGCAAAACATAAATGCATATGACATCGTAAAAATATATTATTGGAAGGAGAAAAAAAATTGTCTCTGCAATGCAATCCGGTTTTATAGCTTTTATTATTTTATTGCATAACACAATCATTCCGAAATATTCATTCTAATCGTATGTAGTGTCAGCACTTTGTCTGATCGTAGCATACAAAAAAAAAAAAAAAAAAAAAACCGAGATTATTAGATATGCATTTTTTCAAAGGACAATATACAACGCTATATTTTAAACATCGTTAAAACGTTTTCTGATCTTTGAACACGACAACACATTTTGTTCTCGAGTAATTTGGTAAAATTGTATTAAAATTGTATTTTCATTTATTAATAATAATTATAACATTCGTCTCGTTGTGAATATAATAATATCGACACATTTTATTTACTGGACGGCAAATATTCGCGGTTTTGAATCAATTACATATATTTTATATAATTTTATGTTTAAAAGTCTGCACATACTCGTTGATTATCGGGTATTTATCGATCCTCGGGCGGGATCCTTTTGGTAGGTTCGATAATTCTTTCCTATAAAACGGTTCTGAACGGAGACTCTCATTTAATTACGTTTAATTATATAATTGTCGTTTTTATATTGTTGTGTATGTTTAACAGTTCAATAAAAGAATAATCATTCGTGCAGACAATGACAAATTTTGTCGTGGTTTGAATTTTAAAGCAAATATAACAAAAATATAAACACAAGTTAATCTACATAATATGAAGAAGGTTCTATACAATTTCCTACATCCATTAAACAACGAACTGAATATTTTATACAATAAAAACAAAAATAAATTTGCCATTTTTTTTTTTGTATTAACAGTCATAAATCAATTTTTAAACATTCGTAAAAAATTATTTATGGAGCCAACCTTTTATGAAAAGCGAGTAAGGACCATTCTCTACTCATATTCTCTACTGACAATCTATTCTACACGTACTAATATGAACACTTTTTTCGAGTAAAAAGTGTTTTCAGAAGAAAAAAATCACAATAATAATTAACATAATCTTAAAGCCACTAGCTCTTTCACTCCATTAAGAATCTAAAAGCATTAAAAAATAAAAACACGTGCTTGGAATACGGATACGCCGCGGCCGTTATTTCAGTGGGCACGCAGCACAAATAATATTTGTAGGGGTGAATTTTGAAAACAAACGTAATAAAACGGAGGCAAAAAGATAAAATACTTTCGAAATATTTATAATGCAAAAGTTAATAGTATATAATATCGAGTTCTGAGGATAAGGTTTCAAAACTCGACCCTCTGTCCCATTAATCTGCCATCACAGAATATATTTACATTATTATTGTAATTTTTTCATGACACTGAATTTATTATTATAAAAGTAAAATGTCCAGTTTTATTATGTATAGTGTATACTAATAATTTTTATAAATACTATAAAAACAGATAAAAACGGAACTCGGTAATAACTTTCAATATTGTCGTATGTATTAAAATTTTTTAAAAATCAAGCGTTCATAATGTACAAGTATGTATATATATATATAAATATATATTTATCTAAGGAAACATTATGTTTTTAAAGTATAATTGTAATATAAATTATTTGTAATCATTCGGACTTTAGTTTAGTAGTTAGTTATAACTTATTCATCATCATAACATAAATAATGTATATATATATAATGCATTATGATTGATGATTATGTTAACTAAATAAAATCATTGCATTTCGGCATTAATGAAAATAATTGCTAGGTGGAAAAACGTCAGTTTTGAGACTTTACCATATTATATTATTATTTTCTCTATGTTTTAATTATTTTCTTATACTCATATTATATTCCTCGCTGCAGTACGGCGAAAACTTGTTGGGAATGGATCGTAATAAGATTCGTGACTACGCATAATGAAACTCGGTAATTCTTCTTTTGTTTTTTTATTTATTTATTTATTTATTTTTTTTTTTAGCAAAAAAGTAACCGTGACTTTTGCCAACAACCCTGTCGGTTGTCGCGCGAAGGAGAAAAAACAAGGGTTGCACTCGAGAAAGAGAAAAAAAAAAAATACGTAATAATAATCGTGTACAGTTTCTTGTGCAGTAGACTCGTGACATAATATTTTACTTTGTACAACATGTTTTATGTACATTTTTTTTATTGAAATAATTTATGGAAACAAATGACAAAATATTTTATACATATAGTGTCGGTTTTAGGAATGCATAATATATTAATATACATGAATAATTTAATGAGTTAACATATGGCATGTTTATACATTTTGATTTGAGAAATTCAAACAAATCACTGAGCCGAAAACTTTGGTTTTATAATTTTCAATTTCATTGTACCAACGAAATCAGTTCAAGAGATATTTTATTCGTTGTTTTGTTTTATACAATGCAATATTGTTTCAAATAGATTTTTCGATATTTCGTGAAAAACGTCCGCTTAAAAATACCTTCCTCTCTTAAAGTTCAGTGTTCACGATGAAGATTTCGATAAAATCCATTGAGTTTTAAAATGTGCTTTTTATATTATAGTAAAATGTTAATTAATTTATTGCCTGTGTATTAGCACTTTCCTACACTGTTCGCATTAAAGAAAATGTACACGAGTAATAACAAAATAAACAAAACATGGTTAATGATTTGTACAGTTTTTCAATTAAAAAAAAAAAAAAAAAAAAAAAAAAAAAAGAGGAGAAAATGAAAAATAATTAAGATTCATTATAAATATATAAGATAAAATAAATAGTCTCGTTGCTTAAGTTTTAAACCTAATTCCCCCACTTACCACTTAAAGTTACTGTGTATTCAGTTCCACGTTTACTACTGTCAAAGGAATTCAATAATATTTTATGGAAACGTAGCAGTAATGGGCATAATATTTTATATACTTAAGGTATAAGTAAGAATCACGTGGACATCAGGAGTGAAATTTGTTTTAATATAATAATATGCGTTTCGTAAATGTATGATAACTATGATAATATCATATTGGATTTAGTTACGCAGAAAAGATCGTTATAATTTGGGTAATTTTAGATTCTGAACGAAGTGAAGAAGCTAGTGTTTTTACAATGATGTTTATTTATTTTTTTTCCGTGTACAACTTTTCGTATGGAAATACTTGTCCAAAAGTTTCGATCGGTATCTTTTTGAAATCGGATTTGCCTCTAGATGGTACTTTAAAGAGGTAATTTTTTGAATTTCTCAATTCTTCAACTTTTTTTTTGGAAAAACCTACCCAATATTTGACAAAAACGACTCGGAAATCATAATTTTTTGATTCAAACTTTATGAAAATTTAAACATAGATAGACAATAATATAAGAAACATTTTGGCGCGAGAAAATTTTGAAAATGTGAAAAAAAAATGTTGGACATTTTTCTAACATTTTTTTTTTCTCATTTATTTTTTATATTATTAACTTCCTTCGTTCAGAATCGTTTCATTGAAGAAATGATTTATCGTTTCTTTGAAGTTCAATACACCCGTCAAGAGAATCCCACCCGTCGTGTGAAGAACACCCATCGTGCAAAGTATGTCCGGCTTTTTCGTTCTTGAATTAATATGATATTGTGTTGTTCGAAATTATTTCCTATAACTATATCAGGCATAGGACGTTTGATATTGAAATAAGATACACAAAAGAAAAATGTTGGTCAAAGGTTAGTCGATTATCGTGGTCCTGTTGTTTATAGCTGTATGCTTCTTGAATTTAAAAAAAAAAAAAATAATGATATATTTCTCATCGTAACGTTTGTATTGAAAAATTTGTAGGTATTTAATTAATTGGCTTTGTGACGAATTTCGTTTTGAATTGTATTGTATTAGTATAACTCATTTATTTTAATGGATGTAAGTTTAATTTTTAAGTTTATTTCCGTCTATACAGTAAGTTTCTATTCGTTCCATTAATGTTGTTTTTGATTTCAAGAACTCTTTACCCCGACACAAGTGTATCTCAAACGGTCAGGTTATCTTGTAGTTGTTTTATTATTAATTATTGCGTTGTTTTCTGTTCACTGTTCACAATATTACACAACCGATTTTTAGAATAAAATATGTCGTGCCCGTTTAATACGGGAACGATTCGCCGCCACTCCCTCTCACATGTAACCGAAAGCGTACGTATATAGGTAATTGTCGAATAAATAAACTCTTCATTTCGATATATTATTATGTACTCGATACACACGATGTGATAATAATTTTAACGCGTAAAACATTGACGCGCGGAATGACGTTTTTGTACGAGATTAAAAGAAAATAACCGTGTCGCGGTTATCTGAAATAACGTTTATAATTAATACTTAAAACACTCTCGTTATTCCGTCGTCGTCGATACGACATCTCGACGTGTTCTCAAAACGACCGCTGAAATTACACGCACGGCGACACGTGGGCTCGAAACGTTTATAAAAATAAAACCACAGAGGACGTATCTCACAAAGGGTATTAGTTAGGATATTAGTGACATTAATAGAAAAAAAATAAAAAAATGTTGAAAAAAGTCGAACTCACCCCCCCCCTCCCCGTACACTCCTCGCACGACCATTTCGGTTGCGTCGAACGGAAAAAGGGCTCTGTTGTGTTGTACCCCACCCCCCCCCTCCCTCCCGTGGGTATTTATCATCCGTTTTCCGCGCGCGCCGGAAATGATTTATTCCTCTGGCAAATTTATTATTTACAGATCGACCTCCCCTCCCGCCGCCGCCGTCGTTCCGCGTGCGTCTTTGTATATGCATGCAGCGTCGTCGTTTACCAGTGGCGCGCGCGTGTGACACACGTGCCCGCGGGCGATCGGTCGAGGGGAGCGAGGTCGTCGGTGGCAAAATAACAATATGTGGTGGTGGTGGTGGTGGTGGGGGTGGGGGTGTACAGGGTGTGACGGCGAGCCGAGTTTAAACCTAACCTAACCGCGGGATTCGATAAACGATTCTCGGGCGACGGCCGTTCCCATCGAATATTTATAATTTTTATTGGAAAAACCGAATGTATGTAATGTTATCAAAATATTGATTATAGACACCAATAATATTGTACAAATATGTACCCAGTGGCGCACCCAAGGGAGGGGCTTTGGGGCTATAGCCCCACCCAAAATTTCTTTTATTTAAATTTATAAATAATAAAAATTAATGATTTCTCAAAAATGTATTACAATTTTGTTATTTTTGCAATTAAACTATTGAGAATTTCGAAAAATAACGTCCAAGAGTACCATTTAATGGCGAACATATGATTCAATAAGTTGCAGGTTGAAACTTTTGTTCAAGTATTTCTATAAAAAAATTTGTATACGGAAAAAAAATAAAAAATTAGTCATAAATATCCTTGTCAAAACACCAGCTTTTTCGCTCCACTCAGAATCTAAAATTATTGCTATGGATATCTTCAAACTAGATTTTTTCAGTTAGTACGGGTAGTATGTGGTACCTTGTTGTGATAATAAATAAAATCGTTAAAAATTAATGATACTTGTGTATTTGAGTGTGAGGAAAAATAAGAAAAAATATAAGCCCCCCCCCCAAAAAAAAATCCTGTGTGGCGCGCCTGTATGTACCCCTACATTTTTTGGTTTATTCCGATCGAGAAAAATTGAAGAAAAGATCCGAAGCGGACAAACTTTTTCTGGTAACGATTTACCGAGATAGCACGCCGATACCTGCTTAACGATTGTAATTTGTGTCGCGCAGCAAATAATTTGATCAAAAACTCGCTTATCGTTTTAAATATATATATATGACGACGTGTTGTAATGAGTTTTGACTTTTGCGAAATTTCAGTGAAAAAGTGTTGTACTTACCTGATTGCGAGAAAATGTTTTCGATAATGTGTTTTGCACAACACGAGATATACAACACGAATGGAAATCAAACAATATTAATTGTATTTTTAAAACATTGAAAATGTATTCCCAGAGTAGTTCGATCTGAAAGATAGTACTTGGTGTGTTGGTAACTTACAATACAATTTTGTTATTTGTAAGACCCGATTTGTGTAAGCGACAAAATTGTTAAGCTACCAACGTAACTAATTGTTGACATGCGACTGAATTTACCGTGACCAAATTTACGCGACCAAATGACGTACATCCGTAATTTCGCTCGCCGAATATTATATATTCCAACGCTTGACTCGATTTTCAACGACATCGTCACGTAGCACATTTAAATAAATAAAAACGTCGCGTGTATTAAATGTCGGTTTTATTAAATGTCTTATTCGAATAAAATTCCTCGGATTGTCGCTTTAATGGAAAATTATTGTTTTCACGAGATTTCGCGTCCCGAACGAGAAAAACTCGTGTTATTTGATTTGTCACATTGGGTTTTTGTGGTATTTTTAAATATTATTCTCGAAAATCGATTGACACATAAAATAATAGGACTTTTTAGAGCGGGGGCGGGGAGGAGGTGGGAGGGATCGAAACTTAATGTAAGTCACTGCCACGCCACAGGAGTATCTCTATACCCTTTTTAGAGTACGAGTACCTATCGTTGGCGAAACGCTTAAAAGGTTTTCGATGCTACTCACCGACACGTGACGATTTTCAAACTCTGTGCGATTGTGCGGTACCTAACCTGGAATACCCTGTGTATGTATCATTGTATCGTACATACACATATTATAAAGGGTGATTCGTTATGCTCACCCCTCTTTTTTGGCTCTAAAAATGCAAAAATTTGGAATTCTTTTTTTCATGTCATCTCAAGGATCAAACGCCCCCTCCCTTTCTATTTCAACTACGAATTTCAATTTTGTATTGAAATCAAAATTCGCACCAGCAAGCAGTAGTTTATATTTTACAACGAGAATTAACTTTAGGCGTTAGTTGGTGAAATCATCGACGATTCATAATACGTAATAACAATAACGTAATACGATGGTAAATAAAAATATGTGTGTCCGAGAGAATATTATTATCTTAAACATTCGAATTTTTGAATGATTCAAGAGTTATACACTCGTTCACGACGCAGTTCGATGTCAACAATACGCGTGTAAAAAAAATTCACGAAAAAATAACCCGAAAAAATATTTCGTATTTAAAATAGAACCGTTTGAAAAATAAAAAAAAACATTTGTATTTCCACGGGATTCACCTTAAAGGTGACGTGAAAAAAAACGAAAGCTTAGTATTTATGGCGACTATTAAATTCAAAATTTTCCGTTTTTACCGCCAAAAAAGGGAACGGGTGCGTTTGAAAAAAAAAAAAAACAAACACCCTGTACAAATAACAACGTTCCGATATTGATTTTGTTTTTTTGTTTTTTTTTTTTTTTTTTAATGCTATACCGGCGGCGGCCTCGGTGGCACACACGAATATCCGCGCGTGTACGGTCGTCGCGCTATGTGTCACCACTACGCCATACCGCGACGATCATATTATCCGTCGTCGTCGTGTACCTTAGAGCAGTCGTGGTTCCTAACCGGTGGGGAATTCCCCCCTAGGGGGGAATTAAGAGTATCTTGCACGGGGGGGGGGAGGGAATTCTGAGATGAAGAAATAATGAGTATTTATTTATTTATTTTTTTTTTGATAATTTTGTTAAAAAAAATAATTTTAAACCCGCTTCAATTATTTAAATAATATTTATACTCAATGTTATTATTTTTGTTTTTATATTTAATAATTTTTTATCACGTTTAATATTATCAGTTAGTAGGTTAACTAATATGTAATTTTTGTAAAATAATGAAAATAAAAATTCATTAGTTGTGTACTTATATAGTTATTTTGTATGATTTATTTGTATGGTCAGAAAAAAAAAAAAAAAATAATAGGTATATCAAAATTATGTTTTAAGGGGGATATGAATTTTGAAAAATTACAAAGGGGGAATAGAATAAAAAAGATTGGGAACAAACGCCTTAGAGGACGGCGGCGGCAAAGAGATAGGGGAAACGACGTGGCAGTGGTGGGGGAACGAGGAGAAGGAGGAGGCTGTGTCGCAGAGCTATAAATAAATTATTGCGCGTCGTGTCGTTTGTTATAATAATAATAATAATAATAATATATCTTGATGGGCATAATGTGCAGCTCGCGTTGGGGTGTCTGGGGGGGGGATGATTGATAAGGGAGGCGGGGCGGGGGAGTATTGCAGCAAACAACGATAGGAACGTTTTTATCCCGCTGTCTCTCCCTCCCCCCCCCCATCAAGGGTATCGTCGACCGTGCGTTTTGCCGAATGTCAAACGCAGGACCGACGCGAACTGCCGCCGTCCCTAAAAGGTCAGAATTTCCGGCCGGTTTTTCAGCCGCCGCCTCCGCCCGATACGCTCTTTTAAGGTTTTCGCGCGCGCGCGTTAAATCGAATTAACCGATTTACAGCGCCGCCGTCGCCGCCGTTAAAAAGGTTTCGACGTCGACGGCCCACAGTAGTGGTGACAGTAGCAGGTTTTTTTTTTTTTATTTTTTTTGGGGGGGGAGTTATTAAATTTTTCGTAATTTTCACTCCGTTACGCGGCGAGGACGTCCCCCCCACGTCAACGCACAACGACAAACGGCTGAAATTCACATTGTTTTCGGTCAACAACGTTTTCGAGTCCATATATTATAGAATAAATTAATCTGTTACGAAATTTAAAAATGACAAAATTATTAATTGTTGTCAAACGTTAGTTTTTTTTTTTTAATGATTTTATTTATTAGATATTATATTATATTAGTGTTTTTACAATGATGTTTATTTATTATTTATTTTTTTCTGTGTACAACTTTTCGCATAGAAATACTTGTTCAAAAGTTTCGATCAATAGCTTTTTGAAACCGGATTTGCCTCTAGATTGTACTTTAAAGAGGTCATTTTTTGAATTTCTCAATTCTTCAATCGTTTTATTGAAGAAATGATTTATCTTTTCTTTAAAATTAAATACACCCGTCAAGAGAATCCCATCCATCGTGCGAAGTATGTCCGGCTTTTTTTTTATTTCATTTTTTTCCAAGCCAGTTATGAATTCGCAAAATACAACGGTTTAAAGTGATCTTAATAATTCGCTTACAGATTAAAATATAAATAAAAAAAAACCCAAATTACAACACAAAGATTACCATTATCTAGGGTTTAAATTAAAATTAAGTGTTATACAAAAAAAAAAATTGATTCTGACTAACTCGAATTCGCTATGAAGAATGTGGGTATTTGAAATGTCTAGGGCACTATAGATTATAGTGAGGAAATAAAAAACGATCATATTTAGTAATGTATTCAACTCGACAACAACTAGAGGAAAATAGCGTTTTGAACTTTCCAAAATTATAATACGTTACTGATAATGTTGTTATTTGTTTTATCGACATATTGAACTACTGTAGTAAAATATGAAAACATGGTATTTTTTTTTTATTTTTTTTTTTTGGGGGGGGGAGGGATGTTTATTTCCATAAAAATAATATGCGACGTGTAATATTACATTTTTTCCGCCTCGGACTATATCACTGCCATTAGGTGCGTAGGGAGAAGAGTTAGTTATAAGTGTAGTATACTCATGGATTTGGACGAGAAAATCTTAGCATAATAGTTAGAGACTCTGGATGCGATAACTCATTTTTTTACTGATTTTTTTTTTTTTTAAATTATTTTTGACTACTCGAGAAAACAATATTATGCGCTATTGTTTTTGTTTTCATTTACGATTTATGTCGACTTTTGTAGTATAATACGATTATTTTTAAGTTTCATCGTGCGTTTTGCATGCATTGTGCTTATGAATTTCAGTTATTAATTAAAAAAAAATAAATATTCGAACAATTATTATTACAAGTCCATGTTTAGAGTGTTCTTCAGGCTGAAATTCCATCAGAATTCCCTATTATAATTCATTATTTTACAGGTTTTTTTCCCTTTAGGCGCCCGACTTTCATCCAGACCTTAATGGTAATAAATTATAACGTTAGCATACCTATTATATTTGCGAACGGCCAATAGGGTCTGGTGATTGTGACGGTTCTCCGCGCGAAACGTTTGGCGGACAAAGCCGACGTGCGCCCGCGTGATGTTTATAACCGTTTTGGATTTAGCACGTTATCGGATCGAACGCCGTCCGCCTGACAGCCGCATTGTGGTGGTGTTTTGTGAACCGCGTATGAGCTCGTCGTCGAATCGCGCAGCGTGTTCTTGTCGGGTTTCAGTGTATTATTCACGCCTGTGAATAAAATAAATAATAATAATAATAATAATAATAATAATAATAATATTGCACAGTGCGAAGCATCCCATGACGGTGAACTAGAAAAAAAAAATGCAAATGCAAATGCAATAATACCCCTAAATAGTGGATTTTTTTTTTTTTTTTCGAAAACGGTGAAATTTTCTCTCCTAACTGTCAACTTTGCCCCTCCCTTTCTAAATAACGAACACCTCCTTATCGTGGACAAAAATTGGCTATTTGGAATATCGGTCATGCAGAAGATTCACTGTAATAATAATAATAATGGGAGTTTGCATAAAAGTAATAGGGTAGCAAAATAAATTTTAGGGGAGTTTACTATTTGATAAGAAAAAAGCCGGACATACTTCGCACGACGACGGGTGGTATTCTCTTGACGGGCGTATTAAATTTTAAAGAAACGGTAAATCATTTCTTCAGTAAAACGATTCTGAACGAAAGGAGTTAATAATATAAGAGAAAAAAAAAAAAAATGTTCGAAAAATGTCCAAAATTTTTTTTCACATTTTCAAAATTTTCTTGCGCCAAAATCTTTTTATAGGATTTTCTATCTATGTTTAAATTTTCATAAAATTCTGATCAAAAAATGATGGTTTTCGAGTCGTT